>JAODPA010118995.1:0-18372 GCA_025585075.1 Nepenthes mirabilis | reverse complement strand
TTAGTTGGGCTAGAAGACCTTGTACGCATTTTTTAACTTTTAATAGTATTTTTACATTAACATATTTATTTAAAATGTATGATCTAATATTTTTATGAAATATTATCTAAAAGCACACATATTGCAATGCAGCGAAACCTATTAACAGTGGATTTTCCATCTCACTCGATTTGCTTTATACGAGTGAGCCATTCATGCTTGCAGAAACATATTAGGAAGTATAAACACACATCTGAATCCATTTAACAATTGCCAATCACAAACACGGACAACCAATCAGCTTGAAACAGAACTTTCATGAGCATTTTTCTAAGCACAAGCAATCAATTAAGCAACGCTAAAATGCCTATTGATGACTAGATATACTTCCATGATGGAAGGATTTGACGGTCTAATTGGTTGCTGTTGTGGAAATGGAATAGAAAGCTACATGCATTTTCATTCCCTTTGGCAAACAAACAGAACCCGGACAGAAGCCCCATTGTGGAGTTTTGATGTCAACTGATTCTGTCACCCTGTAACTTACAAGGCCTATAAATTTTAATATCATTAGTGAACCTCCACCTAAATATTTGAAATATTAGGATGAATAGTTCCTTGGCATCACCTTCAGGAGGCCTTGAATGACAGCAGCAAGGTGAGAGCTGGTTTATTTAAAATGTGTGATTTAATATTTTTATGAAATAATATCTAAAAGCACACATATTGCAATGCAGCAAAGCCCATTAACGGTGGATTTTTCCATCTCACCTGATTATCTTTATGCGAGTGTGCTATTCATGCTTGTAGAGACGTACTATGAAGCATAAACACACATCTGAATCCATTTAACATTTGCCAATCACAAATACGGACAACGAATCAGCTTGAAACAGAACTTCCATGAGCATTTTTCTAAGCACAAGAAATCGCTAAAATGCCTATTGATGACTAGTTATACTTCCATGATGGATTTGACGGTCTAATTGGTTTCTTTTGTGGAAATTATTTTCGTTCCCTTTGCCAAACAAACAGAACCCGTCCCCATTGTGTAGTTTTTATGCCAACCGATTCTGTCACCCTATGAATTACATGGCCTTTTGAGTCATTGTGCATGCACGTCTTCTCAAAGATTTAGGCAAAATCACCCTTTTCCATTGAAGAGATTGCTAAACCAAAAGAAACTACAATTGTACATGAATAAGTGAAATGGACGGTCAAAGCCAATACTCATCAGCTAAGCAAATCAACATCCTGGAAAAAACAGATGAAGAAAGATTGTAGATCTAACTATAACAGGGGAAAATGGGAAATCTCTCCATCGATAATCAACAAGCTAAGACTTACTGCATTACAACAGCTGATAAAGCCAATAAGAAATGTTAGTTGATTTCAATGCCCCATTTTTATTATAAGAATTGACTTCCACTGCTAGTTGCCACTCAGAAAGAAAGAGTACAGCAAACAGCAATTTTGATCTCTTCAAAGTGAGATCACGGGAATTGAAAACCACCCCCACTACCTATAGAGGTACCTTGAGCTGGATTGATAGCAATATAGAGTAATGAAATGCTGGAGGCAATAAGGCCTGACCAAACGAACACAATGGTTAGTGTCTTCCCCTTTCGGCCCATCAATCCTTTAGCGAAAGGATACAGATGGACCAACACCCAGATGTCGAAGAAAGCACCGCCAATGAACTTACTCCACTGTGGCATTGTACTATAGATTGCTCTTGCGAATGAGTAACAAAGGGCAATGATATTCACCATTACGATTACAATAGGAGGAATAATCAATGACGTCCACTTCACTAGGTATAGATCCGCAAAGAGATCATCGTCGTCATCTCCAGCAGACTTTGAGGTCAATGAGAAGGAGATCTCGATCCCGATGACTACCTGTTTAGAAAAAGAATCACTATTAGATCTTCACTTAGCAATTTAAGCTCTTAGGTTGAATTGTCCTTGGCCAACTAGTATACAGTCCAAATGCCAGAAATCTTTATTTCTCAAAATTATATTTCACCCTATTTTAAAGCTGAGACGATGCTTAGCTCACACAGCCCCAAATGGCATTTCATGTGAGGGTGAAATTTTAATATCATCAGTGAACCTTCACCTAAACATTTGAAATATTTGGATGAATAGTTCCTTGGCATCACCTTCAGGTGGCCTTGAAAGACAGCAGCAAGGTGAGAGCTAGTGCCAGAGATGAGCCAGAACTGCTCATTCGTCCACCACTCCTCGAGACCGATTCCAGACCATTTGACCTCAAGGATGGCAAGGAAGATAAGACTGAGAGTCATGATAAGGAGGTAGATGAGGAAAGCAACGCTGAGAGTCTGGACGATGAATTGGCCGGAGAAGAGGGCGAGGGCAGGGAGGAAACAGTAGACGATGAGGAAGATAGAGGCAAAGGGGTAGATGCCAACATTCAAATAGGCGAGGCGCTGGAAGAGCTTGAGCCTGCGGGAGGCTAAGATGGCGTTGTTCCTGGAAAAGAAGATTTCTACGAAGCCGGTGGCCCACCGGAGCACCTGGTGGAGATGGTCCGCAAGTTTGATTGGAGCTGAGCCATGGAAGGCATCACGCTTCATGATGCAGTAGACTGACCGCCATCTGCGATTATGCATACGATAGCCTGTGTCCACATCCTCTGTCACAGAGCCATAAATCCATCCCACCTGGTCCCCCCACTTTGTCTTGTCCTCATACCTATGAAAGCAATACATAACAACCCGTTACATTGTTTTCTGACCACTAAACAACGAGATTATAAAGTTTGAAAAATCTAGTTACATTGCTTTCTTATATAAAAACCTTAAATGAACTGCTTTAGTCTTACCAGCATGAGATTACAGAGACAGCTTCAGCAACGGTGGCAGAATCAAGTGGCTCACGTGGCACTCTTAGAGCACCGGGAGGCCGCCCATATTTGATGGCAGAGTGATCGGCAAGGGGGCGACCTTGATACTCAGCTACAGGTATAGATTCTACAAGCATTGGAGAGCTTCCAAACCGCTTGGGCAACAGATTTACATCAAGATCAGGATCAAAATCTATAGGACTTAAGGCTTCTGTCCCAGTCTCTTTCATCTGGTTAATTCTATCAGCATTTGGTGGGTCAAATCCGTACAATGCAAACCTCCTAAACATAAAGCCAGTTCCTACATAAACTGGGCCCTGCAGTAGATAATTAACCATGAATAATTTGAGTATGCTTCAAGTTAAAATAAAGTAAGTTGCAAATTGCTTTTTACAAATAAAAGATGAGTTTTATGCCAATAGCTCAAAGTTGTTACTTTCCCCTTCTTTTGAATCTTTTGGACTCCAAACAGTGGAAAAAGAAGAAGGATGATTAGTGACCTGGACACCATCAAGAGCACGCATATTTCCATCAAAGAAAACAGTATTACGATTGGCATAACGATCAGAGGGATCAATGCCTTCAAATCTCTAAGGAAACTGAATATAGCAAATATTTTCACCACCTCTATCAAGCATAAAGCACATGCCTTCACGAACAGCTTTGCAATTGTAGATATAGTGATCACAGTCCAGGTTGAGGATAAAAGGGCCGTTGGATAGAATTGCAGACACACGGACTAATGCATTCATGGCTCCAACTTTCTTGTTGTGGTCATAGCCAGGCTGCTTCTCCCGTGAGACATATACGAACATAGGAAGGCGTATGTCGACATCGGATAAATCCATGATCTTGTCACTTGGGCTTCCCATCAGTGGGTCAGGGCTTGCAGGCTTCAGCATTACCTGTGGAGACAATATGTTGAGTAATTACATTGCTCTTGACCATGTAATTTATCAGTACAATTAAAGGTCTCAAAAGTTATCCATGGCATGCATGCAATAGTGCTGGTGGTATAGTGCTGGTGTTACGATTACGGGGCTCCTCGGGTAATGCCGGCAACAGTCTACAGCTACACAACGAATCACTCGGACTATCCAATCACCACTGAAATTCGGTGATTATATTTAGTTTCCTTCCCCTGCCCATAAACTGTTAGGAATCTGTTAATTTGGTTTTTCCTCCCTTTAATCTGCTAATCTATTCACAGATCATAGTTTGTTAATTGGTTAGGTTGTTGGGCCACGTGCTTCTGCACTGCTATCCTCCCCTCTTTTCCCCAATTGTTAATCTGTCTGGAATGCATGTTATGCTGGGTCACTTGTATTTAGCCCATTACTAAGTTGGGCAGAAGGATATGAAGAAACATACTGTTTTCTTCTCCTCCTCATATCCGCTCTCTGACTCCCTCTTTCTTGTTCTCTCTCTCTCTCTTGATTTGTTCCCTCTATCTCTCTATCTCTCTCAATTTCCCCATTCCATTTTCTCCTTTTCCCCCTTTTTTCCCGCTATTTCCTCTGTCGAACTCCCCTTCCCCTTCCTTTTTCTTTAGATTTCTCTTCCCATCTCCCTCTAATCTCATCTGTTGCTTCGCTGCTGGCAGCCGTACTCGTATCATTACGGACTTGTGCACGTATAAATGGTGCTTTCATTGAGACCGGCCCTGATTCAGAGAGGGCTACCTGCAGAGGGTTTTGACCGAAAAGGACTACCTATGGAGGGGTTGACCAATTATAGGTGCGCCGAGACAGAGTGAAGCATCGCAAAGTGAAAACCGCCTAGTGAAGTGCCGCAGAGTGCAGCCGCTGAGGTCTGCGTTGTCGAAGGGAGGAGGAATGATGCGTGTCCCACATTGGGGAGCTTGAGACAGAGCTTTCAGCTTATAAGTTTGGAGAGCTCCCCCCCTGTAGGGCATCCTTTTGGGGTGGACTTTTCCCCCGGACTTGTGCATGCATCAGCTAGGATTGAGAAAGCTAGAGACTAATATAACCATTAACTCAAGGTGACTTCATAAACAAATTGAAAACTTCTTGGAAATTATTGGCACTACCCATACACAGTTATCAAAATCTAGATTTGAAACATAGGATTTATGATCTAAAATGGCTAAACAACCTGAATCTCACATAGATTTTTAAATTCATCGGTACAGAGTAGAATATTTATAGGATTGGTAATGTGACCCTTCAAATCCCATGAACAAGCTCACTTAATCTTATTTTAAGCAAAATAAGGCCAAGCACAAATCCCATTTTTATTTAATTATATTTCTAAGCAAACTACCCAATTCTTATGCCCTTGGGTAGCAAGTTAAGCATTGCCATTCAGTATTTTATGAATTCGTTATCATTTTCTACATCCCTATAAGAGCTATACTTATATTTCTCTTCATTCTCTCCATCTTGCTTGTTTTCAGCAATTAAACTTAGATATTTGTCAAAAAGACTATCCCCATTAGTTATATGATTTATTTATTTATTTTTAAATATTGTCCTTATCAGTTTCTCATTGTATTCTCATTTGATATTTTCAATTTCCTACATTGCTATATCTAACCCTTCCAAACAACCCAATATAGGTGCCCTGTGTTGTATTAGGTTGTCCTAACTTTATACATTGCTTAATTATTGGAATTTATTAATTGTAGTACACAAAATATTTTCTTCTGAATCTATAAAAGTATTGCGCCGTTGTATTAGCCACTTAATTGCAGTATTTCCAAAATTGCTTAACTTCAAGCTTATTAGCTGATAGTTTTCAATGTTTATTCACATATTTCTATGGCCGGATCAAAAATCGTGCAATACTTGTAAAATCTTACAATCTTTGAGCGGATCCTATCATTTTCCAATTTATCAAGGTAAGATCTTGATTCTGATAACCTTGAACCCATCAGCAGTAAATGATTTGCAAGGAAATGGAGAGCTCAGACAGCAGTTACTGAGAATTAAAATGCTCGACTTTAACAGTCAGATTAAAATTTCAAAAATTTAAGGAAAGAGAAATTTGTGCTGAATATATAAATCTGAGATAATTTTAATCAAAATTACATCCTTTTCTTCTTCACTTAAAAATTTTCAGGTATCAAATGGATATTTCAGGCTTCCAATAAAGATTTAGTAAACCGGTTGCCACAATATGAACCCCACTAACTCAACTAACACAATCTGAGCCAACTAAGTATTACATGCATAATTTCAATTTCTTTCATCCCGTTGATGATCACTTGATCGTTACAATTAAGTAAGAAATAAATCTATGAATGACGGATACATGGATTGCAAATGATTTAGGTGAAAAATAACTTTAACGCAATGGGCAACAATATATCTTATAAAATTTAGGTTCAATATTTCAAACGACCTAAATGTAACCAAAAAACGACAAAATTGCTACCGTTAGTGGTGATTAGTACGAGAGTTTGTGTAATGGGTTTTTGTCTTCTGTTTTTTTTTTTTTTTTTTGGGGCAGGGGGGATCGGTATAATTGGGTTTTTTATTTGAATCTATCAACACCTTCATACAAATACTTGATAGGACAAGATTTGTTCAGTTTATTTTTATATTGAATTGAATCACCATGGATGTAGAATAAGGTCTTGAGTAAATAGAGAATTACCTGCAGAATTCCAGCGTGATCTCCTTTGGAATGCTCCTGGGCGGGAACAGCCCATGTTCCAGGCCAGTGCGTCCCGTTAGCCATCCATGTAGCCTTTTGGACCCGAATTGGCTCCGTCGGATCCGCCTCACCATTCCTCATCTGCTTAATCATCATCTCCTCCCTCGCATTGAAGAACTCGGACCTCATCCGAATCGAATCGGCCAAGCAATTAATCCTGATTTTAAATTCGTCATACTCCCTCTTCATCTTCCTTCTATCCTTCACAAAATCGGGTCTCATCTTATTCTTCGTCGGGTCCCCCTTCACCGTGAAGTATGTTTCCGGATTCCGCGGCTCGATGTCATGCTTCCTGCAGAAGGGGACCCACTTCTCAGCGAAGCTGGCGGCCTCGGCCATTGCCTCGAAGGTGAGGAGGGCGCCGCCATCGTCGGAGACGTAGCAAGAGACCTTCTCGACAGGGTAGTCGACGGAGAGGATGGAAAGGATGGTGTTGGCGGTGACAAGCGGGGGTTCCTTTTCAGGATCAGCTGTGGAGACGAAGAAATCGACCCCGGGTAGGTCGGAGCGGCCGGTGGGGTTAGAGGGGGAAGGGAGGTCGAATTTCTCGTGGAGAGCGTCGAGGTCAGTGGAGCGGTTGATTGGGCAGAGCTTGGGGAACTGGTCGAGGATCCATGAGAAGCCGAACCAGATCTCGCAGATGACGGACATGAGCCACAGCCATACGGCGTCCCCGTTAGGGTGTTGAAGACGCCATGACAAGTCCCCAGTAGATCAGCCCAACAAATTGAATTATTACCTAAAATAGTATTAGTATTTCAATATAGACATTATTTGAAATATAAATATATATAGACATACACTTTTATATAAACATGTTTTTAAATAAAAATACTTTAAAGTAAAAATCATTTATAAAACAATTCAGATCAACCTGATTTTAGTTATAAACGGACGCATTGGAACCACGGGTGGTCTACTTAAGTATAAACTCATTTAAACCAATCCCACAAGAGAGAGGACTCATTAAACCTTCCCAAAATCAACCCATTTACCATATATCAATAATCTGAAAATAAATAAAACCCGGCAAATCCAACTAGCAGATTTTGACCACCACCACACGGGGCCTCATTTGCAGTGTGTTAACAATCAAATTTTGTACAATGTGAGAAGCTTCTGACATTTTAAGTTACATAGAGATCAAATCCGGCATATTCAACCTCAGAATATCATCTACCCCCACCATTTCATTTTGATGGAAAATCAGGTGTCAAAATTAACAAATTAACAGTGTTTTGGAATGAGGATTCACTCAGTACTGCTGTCCGGTTTAAAAATGCAGATCATCTTGGTAATAATACCATCTAACATATTCTCACTGCTAGACACCAGGTAATCATAGTTAGCACAAAAACAACTGATATCATTCGAGCAAACAAATGAACTTGAACGAAGAATAGCAGCAGCAGAAAAGGAAGTCACAACAAGAACCAAGTTGGAACGGTCTAGATTCTGGCAAACAGTAAAATTCAGCATAGCTACCATCTAAAAGACAACAAAGTCTAAATAGTGGTAAAACTTCTGCCACAATCAGTAGTTAATCCTCACACGCGCACACACTAGCTGACAAGGTTCTCATTAAGAGACAGCGAAGACAGCTGATCAGCCGAGCTATTGGCCTGCTGCTGTGCAACATTCCTTAGAACTTCAATGGCCTCCGCAACTTTGGCCTTCAAAGCATCGGGCGACTCAAGGAGATGCAGCACCTCGGTCTGATCCATCTCAAGAAGCATACCTGTGACCTTGGCTGCATTGTCATGCTCAATTGCATCCACCAGTGGGTACAGGCTTTCACCGAGCATCTACCAAAAAAAAAAAAAAAAAGAATCAAGAACAAATACATCAAAAGCCATGTCGCAATTAAGCAAGAGCAAAACAGAAGGATGCATAAAAAAATCCATAGACATACCGTCCTCTGCTGCTCAGGCAATGCATTTGCAAGGGCAGTTGCTAGGGCACCAATTGGCAAAGGCTGACCGATGCCGGAATCACGCATAGGCATACCCCCAATATCATAAGACACAGGAAGCATACCACCAGCCACTCCAGGCATTGGGACATCTGGGATGTTGCGTCCAGGTGGATAACGGTATACACGTCCCCGCGGAAGCATCTGAATCATCAGAAGGAAGGATTACGTCTTTATACCAAAGAAGTGCATACAGAACTAATCATCATCAAGGGCTATGGATGATAGAGTCGTCCGATACTTCAAGTATTGGTCGATAGGTATCACTATCAATAGGCTCCAATATGTCTCGCCTAATACGGCTAATACCGATATGACCTAGATTGATACTGATACCTATACTGATATATTCATCCATGATAAAGGTAGGTTTGATACAAACCTGCTGCATTCCAGGCATCGCTTGCTGGCCCTGTTGTACAGGACCTGGTCCACGTCTTCCAGCGGGCCGCTGACCCTGTTGACCCTGCTGAATCATAGGTACAAAAAAGTTGGGCATTGGTGCTGCTCCTGGCCTCATTCCAGGGATAAGCTGCTGTTGATAACCAAACCCAGCCTACACAATCATCAGAAATGTTCTAGGTCAAGGCTTCCACATCAGCCAACTAACCCAGATAATAAAGACAGAGATAAACCAACATAAGGACAGACTTTACAACAACATAGCAAATACTTAGCTTGCAATCGCCTCCAATTTCCAAACAAAATAAAACTCTTAAAAAGCCAAATGATCCAAAGACAAGCAGAAACAAACTATAGGAAAGGAACTGACAGGATAAGACCTCATGCTAATTGACTAGAAGACGACACTGAATAGAATAATTTCTAGTCATAGATCAATGTATACATATCCAATCACCAATAACAGTGAGAAAATGAGGACCACAATTGATTTCTATATGGAGCACAAATTTCCAAATGCAACAGGTGCACAGAAGTCTGATATAAAATGTCAACTCTAACTCATAGTAATCTGCAGTACGGAAACAACCCCAGTGTAACAGTGGGCAAGATGTGTAAATCAAGAGAAATAAAGGAGAAGCACAAATTGCACATACTTGAGGTGGCATCATAGGGGGTGCTTGGCCATAGAAAATTTGTTGTCCAAGTCCTGGAGCACCGGGAGGATACAGTGGCATTCGAGGGGCAACAGCAGGTGACATAGAAACTGGCCTCATCTGCGAAAACTGGGCCTGCAATACAATCAACATGCATGAAGAGAAGTAAAATGATAAAACACTAAACGGAAATATTTGTACACCGCCCATATAGAACTAAAATAGTAAATTCATAAGCGACATATACATTTGATCATAGGACAGGGCAATGTGATAAACATTATTTTTACCATGAAGTATGACGTTACATTAAATCTAACACCATCCACAATTAATAGCGTGAAGGAATTAATGAGGTTTGCAGGACAATAAAACTCATGCTAAGAGCCATCCTCAAAATAAGAAAGAGAGAGAGAGAAACAGATGTTGAATAAGAAAATTTTCCTGTCTAGTACATATCTTGATATTTGAGTCACAGTTTTCAAAACTTCAGATTGGCGAACATGCAAAACCTGTATTTCATGTCCACCAAGAAAACAGGCACTCATATCACAACTCAGGAAACTGCTTTGAAGGGAGTAAAAATGAAGAATAAATAATAAAAAAAAAGAGGTTTTGCTAGGGCATTTCTCTGGAGGATGTATCAGGGAAGGTATTTTAAATCCTTAGCATAGAGAACCTTAACCTCTCCATTATTACCGGAGAAAATCATACACAATTAGTGGTTGTGTAGCAAAAGGAAGGGGGGTCAAAGGCTCTAGACACTGGGGCACAATAATGTCCAAGGCGCTAGCACATGCCCGAGCAAAGTGAGGCTCGAGGATCACTGAGCCAAGTGAGGAGCTATCTTTTTTCAAAAAGAAAAAAATTAACCAATTCACACAAAAAGTCAATTCAAGACCCAATTACAAAACATGCTTAAATGAAGGATTGAATTTAATCAAACAAGTTATAATATTGTATATGCATAGAAACTCACAACAAAATATATATATATGAGCAAATAATTTCATAACAAGTTATGTTTCCAATAAGTTGAAATACCAAAGACAAAAATATCAGTCTCTATAATACTCTGATCATCATCAGCATCCACTATTATACCCTTCATCATCCCCCTCAAAACTCCGCATCCCCTCCATTACTATATATAACTCTTGACCTCTCACTGTTTCTTCCGAATACATTCAAAAAAACAGATGGACTTGAGCAGGCAGATTTCAGGAAAGAGAGAAAGAAAGTAAGAAACACAAACAAGACACCTTGATGGGAGAAAGTGTAAAACAAGTAATTCAGGGGAGAATTAAAAAGAAATGGCACAGAGAGAGGAAAGCAGAGGATAGAGAATTTCCGCAAAAGACAAGGAGAGAGAATAATTGAAGATTCCCACATGTGTGGGAATAGCAATTCCCACATGTGTGGGAATAGCAATTCCCAGGGAATAGCAATTCCCACAATTCTTGCAACCAAACGGAGGAATTGCAATTCCCGCGGGAATTGCAATTCTTTTCCCCCCCAATTCTTGCAACCAAACATAGCCTTACGGTCATAGTTGATGATGTGGTTGAAAATGGGGCTGAATGGGCGACTTCACTTTTTTTCACAATGTTGCAATTCATCTCATTTTACACTGTAGAGCACCTTTGGACATCAGTAATTATGTGAGCTGGTCACCTAATTTCTATTTCTGCATTATTTTTTCAGTATAAATAAGAATTGAACTTCTCCAAAACAATATACAACTGCCCAAAACTGTCAGACTTAATGCTTCTCAAGGATTCCAAGGTGAGCACCCAGCGATTGCTCCAGGCCAAGGCAGTCGTGAATGTGCCTCATTTGACTCAAGCAAGCTGCTACGGATGAAGCTTGCCATGCCCAAGCACCTAGGCAAGCCCCCTAAAGGGCTCTTGACAACACATGCAAGGAGGGTTAAGTTTTCATCCAAACTAACTTCAATAAGATTCTGAATTTCCCTGGTAGCCAAGGAACCACTTTAAACTTGACAAATTAATATCCCAGAAACCATTCTGAACTGCACAAAACAGGACTCCTAATTCCTAATGAATTCAACCACGAGAATAGAAGGCACATCTACAATCAAAAGACTAAGATCTCTCAAAAAAAGGCACCAATTATTTCATGTTGCTAAGACCAACTTCATCAGTTCTGATATTTCAGTTTATCAGAACAAAACAGTATGAACCAGAAGATGAACTTGCTATCAACATATTAGCATAGGCACGATGTCAAGCCATGTACATATTCATTGCAGCGCAGCAATCATGTTTTACAGATGATAACAAGTAGCAAATCGTCTTGTGCAAACTTTGCCTATCCAAAAGAAAAATTAGAGACCAGTTGAATTGTCAAATTTTATTAGATGAATGCAACTAATGTAAGGAAGAAGCATGTAGCATAATGAAGGATGCATAACATAAAGAAATCTCAACAAAAAAGCAGTCAACTAGCCATGAAGGTAGTCCTATGCAAGCAGCAACATAATGATAAATGAAGATGACTTGCATCTGCCTGTTCAAAACGATGAGTCTACATCACAGTCAACTACTTCACCAGAACTCTCTCTCTCATCATTTCCTATACTACACCGTGGTCCACCATCATCCTTCATCACCAAAAGAAAAGAAAAGGAAGAAATAACTTCTCTTTTTTATTTATCATATTCGTTTGTTCAAAAACAATCATCATCCTGACAAGCAATTGAATTATGTCAGATCATCATCCTAACAAGCGATTAAATTATCATATTCATACTTGGTCATACAGATCTTGCTTATATTTGTCTTGAAGTATGTTTGATTATACAATATGTGGACATTTATAAAGAAACAGAAGCAGACAGCCTCAATATATCAATGGACGTATGTTTATTCAAGTTCTCTCAGTAAGCACCGATGATATTATTGTCTTGAAGGGTAAATGGTTCGGTAATATAATAGGATTACTAACATGCACCAGTAGAGAATATTTGCTAGTTACTCGTGCATCAGCTATAACTTAGAAAATACATAAATGAACAAATAGCTGATCCAATAAACTGACTTTACCTGCAACCTTGCTCTTCTTTCTTCTTTCCGCTGTGCAAGGGCAACATATAAAGGTTTGCTAACAACCATTTTACCGTTCATCTGTGCAAGCTGTCATTTGGGGAAGAAACCAAGTCAGAAACCCAGTAAGCAAAGGATGAAACATTAGGATAATAATAAATTGCACCAGCATCCTCTTACAGCTTGTGAGGCCTCCTCAGGGGTTGAAAATGCTACAAAGCCAGAGCCCCTGCTTATGCCACTTGGATCCCGCATAACCTGAAGATAAAAAGATAGAAGTATAAATTGAACACGTATCATGTACCACACAAAATAAGACAACAGTCTAGAATAAAGTAACAAACCTTGCACGATGTAATTTCACCAAACTCTGAAAACAACTCCTTCAGTTTATCATCATCAATACTGTCATCCAAGTTCTTGATGTATAGATTGACTCCATGATATTTGTCAGCTGCTTCCTTCAAGCTCTGCTCAAATTTTCCTTTCAGTTCAAGCTCCCGTTCAGATTTCTTCTGAGCTCGACCAACGTACCACACTTTGTCATCAAACTTCTTTCCATTCAATACTTCAACTGCTCTAGCAGCATCATCTGCATTTTCATAATTAACAAAACCAAAACACTTGGATTTTCCATCTCCATCCCTCATTACCACAGCACTAGTTATATTCCCAAATTCACCAAAACTTTTCTGCAGGTCCTCATCTGTGGTTGCTTCTGAGAGATTCTTGACATAGACATTGTTGAATTTTGTCTTACTCATAGAACTATCCCTTTCCTGCTTGCGTAGGAAATGCCCCACATACACTTGTTTATCATTAATCAGCATTCCATTTAACTTATCAATGGAGTTTTGCGCAGATTCTTCATTATCAAATTGTACAAAACCATAGCCCTTAGAATTTCCATTAACATCAGTAGCTATCTTGCACGAGAGGATGTTACCAAAGGCAGAAAATGTGTCATGCAAAGCTTTCTGGTCAATAGACCTGTCCAGATTCTGCATACATCAAGGGGATCAAAGGGATAAATTCAACCAGTGAAAAAGTAATAAACAGAACCAGGAAAAAAGAAAGATAATACTCAGAAATCATTTAAAACACTGCAAAACAGAAAAAGAAAGATGTGTCCCAGCATTGGCAAAAACATATCGTAAAGAAAAAGTTAAAAACATTGTCCAGCAGAAGACATTTTATCTAAGCTCCAATTGTCAGTATTTGAAGAGAAGTGCGCAAAAGAATAGAGGCACTGTTAATTACCTTTATAAAAATATTGCCAGTCCCACTCTTGCGAATACTAGGATCTCGATGTGAATACATAATCCTAATCGCCTTTCCATTCAAGGGAGTGAAATTCAAAACATTTAATGCCCTTGCCGCTGAAAATTAGACCCAGAACACGACATAAGAACATGGACAAGAATGCCAAGAAAATTGACCTACGAAGAGAACTTGAAAATACAAATTACCACTGAAAAAAATGCATGCATGCATTTTGCCCAAAAAGACATCAACTTCACTCACTAACAAACTCGAATTAATGCAAAAATGATATAGTGTAAATGCATTGTGTGAATTGCACTATCCATTTCCCAATAGGGGGATAAATCAAAGCTATATTTAGACCAACCGTCCATTATTTTTTTCCACGTACAAACTAATTTCAATTTACATAGTGTGAATCTTATTACGAATGACAATATTAGAAACCAAAGAAGAATGAATCCACTAAGTACTCAAGGCTTGCAACACGGGATGGTAAACAAACCATTACGGTATAATCATGCATACGCTTCAAATCAAAACGCTCAATAGGAAACATGAATAGCTACATCTACTTTCTATGTGCAGGGAAAACTACAATGCTACTGACAACATACACTATTTTGTAACCCAAAAAAATCATTGGATTCCAATTCTTTTTATGCATGCATATACATGAGCACATAATTACATCAAAACATCAAGGGGCAAATTACACAGGCAATTAAACAATAACATTTCAAATTTTAGGATCCAACGTCAAAAAAATTAAATATTTCAAATTGCAAAATGTGCATATTCCGGAAACTAACAACAAAAACTGACCATCCTGAGAATTGCTATAGTTGACATAACCATAACCCAGAGATCGGCGGGTAGTTAAATCCCTACAAACCCTAACCGAAACAACCTGACCAATCTGATTAAACATATCGTAAAGCTGCGAGTCGTTAACGTTCATGTCAAGGTCCCCGACATACAGAGACGTTGACACCAAGAGGTTCGAACCGGGTGGGCTCCCAACGCCGTTCCCTACCGCAAAAGATGCCGCCTGTGTCTGAACCTGAGCCATCACACCAAGCAATGCCTTACTCTCTTACCTGAACTTTTTCCTTGATTTTTTTAAAATTTTTTGTTCCCTCTCCTCCGATTAATTGTATCTGAGATCTGAAAGTTGAAAAGAAAAACTCGTAATGACGTCGTCCGAGTCACAATCTTAGAGACCTGTTCCTAAGAGAGAGAGAATGATAACACCGAAACAAGGAGTCCTTCCGGTGAAATTTTTTTTGGGATTTTGAGATGGATTTGCAGAGCGTAGAGAGGAGAGGGAAGGGTATACAGAGGATAAAATCGCCGGAGAACGGAACGACCGTTGACGGAGAAAATTGAGGGAGAGAAAAGTAGAATATTTTTTTGGGGACGGCAGACGGGACCGCACCGCACCGGTTAAGGAATAACTGCTTCGTTTAAATACTGGATCGGCAGGTGGCTGAAAAAACCCTAGCTCGTCGCGTGGAAGTATTCTGGACCCTTGGATCTGCAAGTGGAGACAGTTTTTCCGGGTCAGGAAAAATTGATCCCCAACGGATAATGATGTCGGATTTCGGAATTTAATGTAAAAAAAAAAAAAAGCAATTATTTTTTAAAATTTTTAATTTTCTTTGATAAACCAACTCTTAAAAAGTTATTTTTGTGTTTGTTAATATAACATGATGTACACCTAGACAACCAACAAGGGATCAAAATTTAAATATTATTATTTGTGTTAAATATAGNAAAACAAGTAATTCAGGGGAGAATTAAAAAGAAATGGCACAGAGAGAGGAAAGCAGAGGATAGAGAATTTCCGCAAAAGACAAGGAGAGAGAATAATTGAAGGAGATCAAAGCAAAACATATACAAATGAAGATGCAGTAGAAAACATAAAAAAACAAAGAATTGTAGGAAGAGAATATGGAGAAAAAAGAAGCCCCAAATAGTGAAGAAATGTACCCGAAAAGGTAGTCAATTCTAATCATTGATACAAATATCGGCCGATATATGTCAGTATCAGGGTTTCCCGATACCAATATTTTTCAATACCGTGGCAAAATTGCAATATATTTTCATATTAGCGATATATTGTGCTATATAGACTGATAATCAAAATATCGGCCGATCAACCGATATTTGGCCTATAAATTAGTGGAAGTAAGCATAATCGAAGGATCCTTCTTACCAGAAAGGAGATCGGACACCTCCAGGATATCAGGAGCTACTTCCTCTAGAACAGGTTGATTGCCACCATTAGAACCTCCTTTAGATGTCTCCTTCTTTGTAGAATCCATTGGAGGTAGAATGAATGGATCAATACGTTGCAAAGTACCCGAGTCATCAATACCTAGAAGAACTTCAAATGGGTTTATTGTAGGGACGGCTACCTCAAGAGCTTGGAGAGCTGGATTACTAGCACTAGCACTGAGTAGGTGTGAAATGAGTATTTCGAAGGATTCGACCAATTGGTCGGTATATCACAGCAGTTTTACATTGGTCAGCACCATGGCTAATTTTCTTGCACTTTCCACAACGAACTGGTTTCCATTAATAGTCAGAGTCCACCTCCACAACTTGCTTTGCCCCTGAATCTGAAATGTAGCTAGTGTTCAATCGGACCTTATCAGGAAGACTAGAACCCGCTTCTTCCTCAACACAAACCCGAACAAATCGTGTGCACTCCAGTCTAGTTGTAAATGCATCCAACTAAATCAGTTTTCCAATAACACTCGCTATCCAACTGAGACCCAAATAGGTCCAAAACTCAATAGGAACGTTAAACATATTGACCCAAATCGGGAACGTCTTGTGCTCTTCTTTAGATAGCTCCATTCTAGGGGTCCATTGTTTGAGGAACAATGCTTGCTCTGCAAATGCCCATGGTCCATTCCAGCGGTCCATTGTTTGAGGAACAATGTTCACCCTACAAATGCCCATGGTCCATGTGTAACACATTTCTCCATCATCTCCTTATCAGAGAATCGAAAGAGGAAAAAGCCATTATTATTCCCAGCAACATGACAAAGTCCAAATTTGGCTCAGATTTTCCGAGCAATGAAATTCATTACAAGGAAATTTACGGGTTTATCGAAGAAATACCCAACAAGAGTAGCAGCCCAAACATCCGCCCCCTATTTAAGAACCTCACTAGGTGGAGAAATTTCAATTATAGGGCCACTCGCTTTGGGGGGGGGGGAATATTTGAGAGAACTGGAGCATAAAGAGACATCTTTCTGAACTACGGAAGACCAAGAGGGATTTTCCTTTCTCGGCAATCCAAGATGACCAACCGGCTGGGAAGAAAGTTTCAATGAGGGATTCAACCCGATATTCAAGGAGGAAACTAGGGAAAACCATTTATCTTGTCCACAACAGCGATATTTGGGTGGAGAGCGACTGCTTTCTCTTCCATGACACACGAAGAGCCTTCCCCCACAACTGAAAGACATGTTGAAACCTCCGGACTAATATGCTTAATCTCATTCCCAGTCCTATGGACTTTATCATGCAGCGAAAATACCAAGGCCTCAATCTCTGCAAACGATTCCAACGGAAGAGTAGCAATCTCTTTCAACCACTCAGTATGAACAGGACTACAAAAACTAGATTCCAAGTGAGTCTGCGCATAAATCTCAGAAGCAGCTTCATAAAATCCTTGGGAAGGCAATAAAGATTGCATCTTTGGAACTAGAGGAGGCACCGACTATGATGGAGGGAATGGAAGAGGTGGTACAATAGAGATATCCAATGAATACGACGAGGAAACATTGGAAGTGGTGTTTGGATCATGGACTGTAGGAAGGACTGTGGTTGTCAACAGAAAGGAAGAAGAGGAGTGAGAAAAGAGAGAAAGAGATGCTGAGCGGTGAAAGAGAACAGGAGAATGTAGACATGCAGCCAAGACTGCTGAATAAGGAGGATGAGGCCAGAGAGAAGTGGCCATGGGGCCAAGAAGGCCGATCAAAGGCCAGCGACACTAAGGAAAACTAGGGTAAAAAGAAAAAAGGAGGAAATTCTAGAGAGAAGGGAGAGTGTCTCCCTCTAGGGCCGGCGTCGTGCACAGCGTATATCTTGCTTTCAATCACATTGCCCTTGGGTTCATAAATGATCATGTGGTTCAAAATAGGGACGAATGGACACCCATTTTTTGTGCAATTTTATGTCATGCATGAGCCGTATTGCAAAAAAGTTATCTCCATTTCCACAATTCCTCTTCATTTTCTTTGGCTGGGCTCTTTTAGTCATAAGTGATCATGTGGTTGAAAATAATGTAGAATGGTTGACTTCTGTTTTCTACACAATTTTGTGTCAGGCACGACTCGGTTTGCGAAGAAGATTATCGAAAGTTCACCGACTCGTCTCATTTGTTGTGGCATAACCCTTACGGTACGTTTGGTTGTTGGAATAGAATAAGGTGGGAATAGAATAGTTATTCCAAGGAATAGAAATGGATGGG
>JAODPA010118984.1:0-18390 GCA_025585075.1 Nepenthes mirabilis | reverse complement strand
AATTATAATTAATATTAAAATAATTTAAATAGGAATTCAAGATGTTACAGGTTTAGAGGTGTCATCCATTAGATTGTCATCATTTTGGACCTCTTATCTATCTGTGCATTAGGTTTGGGTCGGCTCGTGTGTGGCCTTATCCACCACTCACCCCCATATTGGGTGGTTTGAATGTTAACTCCCAATATGTTATTGATAGGAAACTAGCTGTAGATTTGTAAGATTTTAATCCCAAAATATGATAAATATGGAGTAATTAAATTGATGATAAATATAATTAGACTTAAGAGTAAGGAAAAAATAGGTACCGAAGTAAAAAGTAACAAATAAGAAGAAAATGGGATCGGCGCTCCAACGGTGCTCGAGCGCTAGTGAGGCGCAAATCTGCAAAAAGAACTACTCGTGGCTCACCCGAGGCAAAGTGGGAGAGGGTTACGAGGGTCACACTTGAACGGCATGAAAATGTGAAACTAGCACTCGAGCATTAGTCACAGAGGCAGCACGTGATCCTTCTTTCCTTCATTTTAAAATGGGATTTGGGGAGAGAGAGGCAACAAAACGATGAGCAGCACAAAGAGGAGGAGGAAGGAGAGAAAAGAGAAGATGAAAAATCCACCCGTTCCATTCCAATCCGGGTAAAAAAAAGGTAGATCGGGTTAAGGCAAGTGTACCTCGGACCTCGTTTTCCATTTTTACCGCTTTTAAAGATCTCTATTTCATTATTTATGCTCTAAATCTCTTGCTTTTCGATATTTGACATGAATAATGCATGAATCTCATGACTTTTGGACTAGATTTTATGTTTATGCATGTATATTGCAATTAATAACTCCAATTTTGTGATTTAGCTCACGTTTTGTCTTTGTTTCGTGTCCGGACAGCGTAGTGCAAACCCTAGCTCGAAAATGAGATGAAATCTTGGATTTAATCCATGTTATATGTATGTTTTATGAATTATGATTTTGATTTTGTGATTTGGCTCATGTTTTATGCACAATTTATGCCCGAAAGCTTCACCCGAAATCCTAACACAAAAATTTGGAGATTTGTGTTGGAAATTTGGAACTTTGAGATTTAAATGTTAAATTGATACTTTGACAAAGTTTATTGAACGATTTGTATTTGAAAAATTTTCATGGAATCGTACTATCAAACTATGAAAACCTCTGAAATCGTCTGAAAGAGTAATTGAATGAAATTTGGACGTGGCCTTGAAATATGATGATTTTGATTGTGGAATTTTGAACAAATGCATTGAATTAAGTTAATCAGTAAAAAAATCGGACCTAGAACTGTCGTACATTTAGATAAAGTTCACCGACATGCCTTAGAACGTTACGGTTACGGTAATTGAGGATAACTATCAAACCATCGAATTGAAATATATACCGTCGAACCATCAAACTATCGAACTATCGGCCTTTGATTGTGTGAATTGAACACAATCTGTCCTTAATTATTCGTCCCTCAGCTAGTAGAGTATACTAGATGGTTCCATAGAATAATGAACTAGAGTTTTGAAGAACAAGTGATATTTGGAACTGATTTTATGAATTTCGGCACTTGTACATCTACTTATGCTTTACTAATGTTTCATGACCTTTGCCTTATCGCATTCATGTTTTGTATGCCGTGATGTTTGCTTTATTGTATTATGCTTTGCATGAAAGCATCTTTTATTGCATGTTTTATGGTACACTGTTAGGTTTTAACTCACTGTTTTATTTTTTCTCCACCAGATAAAACTATAGAGACGATACCAGACGAATAAAAGTGATTAGAGCTTAATAAAGAGTTGGATGGACTCTCGAAGCCTTCGAAGACTTAGAATTTTTGGATAATCTTAATGTAAATATCTAAATTGTGGATGAAACTATGTATTGATAGCTTTGAGACGTTTTGTATTTTGATGAAATAGTATTTATACTTCTGCAAGTTTATGTTATGGGTATAGTTGCTTTCGCTATTATTATTATTGAATAGGTCCTAAACGGCATCTCTTATATGATTTCGGTATAGTGGATAGGATTGATAAAATCAAAGTCATGGATGGCATTTGTGGTCCTATGTATGCGTATTGTAGGGTGAATTATGATATTTAAATAATGACGTGCTTGTGCAGGTCTATGTTTATATAGGTTGTACACTTAGTTTTGGTTTAGTTGTAGAGGAGACTCTGCCCAAATCTCTACAGGATTTAAATAATTTAAGTTTCTGTATGGATTTGATGGAGAGTCCTATAAGAATTAGGATCCGTTCCGTCACAAGATTCTTCAATGTGCATTCATTTCCCAGATATTTTGCTAATTTGGGGTCATGTTTGGTAGGATTTAATTATCTTCTAATAATGTTGAGATTCATTATCTTTTTGAATTAAATGCTTGTGAGCTCTCCTTTTAGCTATAAATGATGGTGTTCTCTTTACTTTGCATCATGAAACATCATTTGTCCTACCAGTGGTATCACTGCTAAGAGCCAGCATGGAGCCTTCATTGCCACAAGTCGAAGTTGGTGGGAGCTCTCTTCTAACTTTTGAAGTTGAGATTTGAGAATACTCTTGAAGACTACATTGGTTACCTTCTTTATATGGAAAATCGCCTTGGTTTTTCTCTTTTATGTTCGCCCCAAAATTGGGCCATCATTGTTGCGATAGGTCTTGCCGAGACAATGCTTCCAAAATCACAACCTGGGCAACTATAGCGGGTATTGGCAAATGGTTGTTGTGGTCACCGTCCCTTATGGAAATGGGCAGTTCTTACAGTTGACAGCTACAGTTCTTAGGGGAGGGCTTTTCTCATGTTTGTGTCCATCCCAAGGGCAAGCCCTTATGTTGTAGTGGCATCATTTATCTCGCTTGTCCTTATGGAGATGATTGAAATCACATTATCGGCTTGGATGGACGCCTTTCTTTCTTTTGACGGGTCACCCCTCGATGTATTTTTTATCTACTTTCAAACTGTACTTTTATTGTTATAAATTTGTACATCATGAAATGAATCAATGAATAAAACCACCCTAATGTTGTTCTTTTGTTCTTGCATATCTCTAATATTCTTGTATTCTTTGAATAATTGAAGAGTTTGAATGTTATTTTTCGTCGTTTAATTTCTAACAATTTGACAATTCGGACGTCTGACAATTTGGACTTCTAACAATTCGACATGTAATAATTTACTTCAAATGCTTAATTTTTACATCTGTAATTTAATCAAATCATCTCATATAATGTCAAGGTCACCTGTCTCTAGTCTGTTGCCTTGAGAAACGATATGTTAGTGCATTGTAATCTGCACAGCACTACAGATGCACTGATATGGGCGTCAGAGTTGCTAGTTATCTGTTTGCTGTGTTGAGAAGCATTGCATTAGGCCATCATTACTGTCACTGTAAAACAAACGTGCTGCAGCACACTCTGGGGCAAGCACGTGTCTCATATATTATGAAGATGTGCCTCTTTGGTGCCCTTAGATGACATCGTTTTTGGACCAAAATTTTAGTTATTTTAACTCTAGTGCTCCTTCATTTCTATACTTCTTCACTTTTCGCATTGCTTAGCCCTAGTTTGCTTTTTGTTCTTGCCTCCATGGCTTCTCGAGCAACCTCTCAAGGCATTACTATGATTCAATCCATCCTTACCAATGATGATGTGGATGATATTTATGAAAAGTGTAATATTGCAAAGATGAGTACTTGGCTGACCCAATGTGCATTTGCTGATGTCGGATGGGAAGTGTGAAAGGAAGGGTAGGCTACTACTGTCATGCCATTTTGTTAGCTCAAAAGAAAGTTGGGAGCACTTTTTATTTGGGACTCTCCTGAAAGGGAGACCGACAGGACTAATCCTCTCCTGTCTTTCTTGAGTGATAGGATCATAGATGAGGTCTGTGATGAGATGACAGGGTTGTACGCTGGTGGGTCATCTCAGAGGGCAGGTTCTATTCATTCTTCTCTAGGCCACATGTTTTTGAAGAGGTGACCAAATTCACTAAGAGTGGTGAAGTTTCATTACCTACCATTTCACAAATAAATAACCCTATCATCAGTGGATCGATTAAGCTCATCGACGCTCCATTTGTGGTTGAGTACAGGGTCCCAATTTTAGTTAACACATCACCCGACAAGCTTGTGTCTACCCATCTGGCTACTTTCATTATGGAGGTCATTAATAATGATCGAGTGGCAGAAGGGCTCAATAATAATAATGTAGAGGCTACGGATGTATTGGAGGTCCCGCACACTGACTCTTCAACGTCTGAGCTCTTAGAGGATTTAGATGTCTTTTCTCCTCCTCCTTGGTTTGAAGCCCTCTCCATCGTCACGCTTTGCCTCTTCTGTACTGGAGGTCTCCATTCGTTTCTGGGCTTAGAACTTCTCCTAGTCCATCTTTTCAATAGAGATCATTTCTCATTGAGATATCACTTGTGGAATCTCTCATCTTTTTATTTTTATTTTGTCTCTATTATTTGTGACTGAACATTTCGCTTTACTTGGCAATCGTAGGAGTTGGTCTGTTTGGTTGCGGATGGGCTATACCAACGAGATGCTGATATTTTTCGTCTGTCTCAAACGTATGCCAATCCTACTGGTCTCACGAAGATGGAGATCCAGGTTGATGCTACCGTTATTGAAGCCTAATAGAGTTGAGATTGAGTTACTTTTCTCGATGAAGAGTTTTCCGAGTGGTTAGCTTAGCTAGATCCCAAGAGCTCTCAGATCAAAGATCTTTGGCCCTAGATCAAATCTCCTCACTTGAGGATGAGCTCTAGAAAGTTGAGTAGCAATTTACTGATTTTCAAATCAAGTGTGCTCAACTCAAAGGAAAGATGAGGATACCTCTCCGTTCGAAAGAGGTTGGACCTACTCTAGATGACAGATTCTAAGATGGATTCCATTACTGTAGGTGGATCGTGTCCTTGGTTGCTCCCAACTTTCCTCTGGACTTCCTTGATCCGTGAAATTTTGGAGCTCCTCACTCTTCAAACCTAATGGATTTCTCGAAGTCAATTAGGGATCCTACACCATGATCTTTGGGTGGCTCCCTACCCTATGATAGTCACTCTGCTCGAGTGTAAGCAATTGGTAGTGTCATTGTAACCTTTTTCTATTGAAAGATTTGGTTCATCATGTTGTAAATACTGATTCATCAATAAATCAGTTAGATCATTTTGATCATTGTCACTGATGTTCGTTTTATGTATGCTGATTTTTTTTGCTCAACATATTCCTTGTTTGCCGACTAAGCATGGTTGCTATTGTCATCAGGTTTGGTTAAACTCTAGTCGGTCGATCGTATTTATTCTACTGTACTCAATCATGTGAGAGAACATCGTAGCACTTTTTTGTGATGCTCTTTCATATGGGAGGACATCGTAGTGCTCTTTTTGTTTGATGCTACTCTTTCCTAATAGAGGATGTCGTAACACTCATGCTAGGAAGGCCTCTTTTTGATCAACTAAGTGTGGTTGCCATAGTCATCGAGCTTTGTCGAAGCCTAATCCATCGTCCGCATTTGACTGGTGATGCTCATTCTTGTAGAAGGACGTCATTGCACTCAAGCATCAAGCCCTAGTCCGTTGACCGTTTTTTACTGATGGTACTTATTTCTATTGAAGGACGTTGTAGCACACATATTGGAAAATCCCCCTAAGTTTTCTTGTTTGTTTTTTCCTCTTTTGTGGGGGTCAAACTTTTGTCAGCAAGCCCTCAGGCCTTTATGCGATAATTGGTATTTGATCTCATTTGGTCTGTTCGATTGTCTTGACTGAGTTTTTGATCATACTTATAGTAGGCCGATTCACAGGTGAAAGTTTCACTCGATTTAGGGCCAGTTTGGGTTGTTTGTTTTCATACAATGATATGCAAGCATACAAATGGACAATCAATGAAATAAATACCCAATAATATTATTGATTTTAAAAACAATACATCCTGCATGCATTCCATATGTTGTGTATAGAACTTACCTTTGTTCCGTTGGAGTTTATTGATAATATTTTTAATGTGGATGACGTTCCATGTCCTCAGAACCAGTATTTTGTTCTGGGTGTGTAGCTTATATGTATCATTTCAAAGAATTTTTGACACTAGGAAAGGTCCCCCCAAATAGGAGACAGCTTATTCCGGTCGGTGGTTTGCTTGTTAGCTCTATGCCTCACAGAACTAGGTTCCCCAACTCAAATAGAAGAGCTTTCACCTTCATGTAGTAGTACCAAGAGTTTCATTACTTGTAAGTCATTGTGTTCAATGTTGCTACGTCTTGAGCTTCTTCGAGCAAGTTAAGATGCTCGTTGAGAAGTTGGGAGTTACTTTGTGCGTTAAAGCTTTTAATTCAAAGGCTAGGTCGCTCAATCTCTACCGGATGACCGCCTTTGTCCCGTAACACAACTTAAATGGTGTTTCTCATGTTGGTTCCCTAGGGGTCGTATGGTAGGACCACAGCAAGGAGAGTAATTCATTCGCCTAAGAGCCCCTTGCATCTTCTAACTTCATTTTCAACCCATGTAGCAAGATTTGGTTCATTACTTTTACTTGCCTATTCGGCTGTGGATGGGCAACAAAAGTATGAATTAACTTGATTTCTAAACTTGTGTAGTACTTGGTGAATCTCTTACTGATGAATTGAATTTCGTTGTTAGCCACAATAATCTCAAAAATCCCAAACCTACACATGATACTTTGTCAAACGAACTCAGTCACATTCTACTTGGTTATCCTCGCTAGTGGGGAGGCCTCCACCCATTTTGTGAAATAGTCAATTTTGACTATGACAAATTTTATTTGTCCGAACGTAATGAGTAATAGGCCTAATATGTTGAGCCTTCACTAGGGGAAGCGCCAAGGCGATTGCAGGGTTTAGAGTTCTGTATGCGGCCGATGAGGGATGTTGCCATGAATTTGACAGTTCTCGCTTTTCTTTACGAAGTCTATGGCATCTCGCTTCATTGTCAGCTAGTAGTAGCCCTATTGCATGACCTTAAATGCCAGTTTCTTGCCTTCTACGTACGACCCATAAATTTTGAGATTCACTTCACACAGTGTGTAGTTAGCTTCTTTTGGTGTTAAACACTGCATGTAAGGGATGGAGTACCCTCTTTGATACAATTTCACATTGATGAGGGTGTATAAGGACTTCCTCTAGATACCTTCTATAAGGACTCATCTAGGAATCGCCATCTGAGATCTAAAACACCTCTTCTTCTGGGACTTCTATGTTTGGGGTCGTGAGGATTTCTCTCATATCTCTAGCATGTTGCTCTAGATTCCTAGTCGCTGTCGCTTTTTCCAATTGAT
This sequence comes from Nepenthes mirabilis, assembly GCA_025585075.1. Lineage (NCBI taxonomy): Eukaryota > Viridiplantae > Streptophyta > Magnoliopsida > Caryophyllales > Nepenthaceae > Nepenthes > Nepenthes mirabilis. Next base: position 11,100 of record JAODPA010118984.1, on the reverse strand, counting down.
TCGTCTTCCAGTTATCTTCTCTCAGGATGTGGAGTATTTTTAATTTGTCAAATGACTCAGTTAGGCCCTTCACTTTAGCCAGCTATGGGTTGGCCATTTTGAAATTTCCTATGACTTGGTTGACGATTAGCTCTGAGTCGATGTGGATGACCAGATTTCTTGCTGATTATTTCTTCACTATTTTGAGTTGGGCTAATAAGACCACGTACTCAACAACTTTGTTGGTGGTTGAAAATTTGAGTGTCATCGAGTATTTCATCTTTGACCAGTCTGGAGTTCTCAAGACTACGCTCGCTCCACTCCCTGAGTGGGATGATGACTCATCCATGTGCAAGATCTAGGTTAGAGGCTCTTCTTAGTGACAAGTGCCTTCATACTTCATTGGATCATTTTGAATCGAGGTCATAATTTTGACTATAAAATCTGTAATGGCTTGACCTTTTATGATCAACAGTGGTCAAAATTCTATGTCAAACTCATCTAGTTTGATAATCCATTTAATCAGTCATCCAAATGCCTTAGGTCTTTGTAGGATTCCCCTTTAGTGGTTGATCAGTTAGGACAATGATCAGTTAGTATGTGGCTCCCACATTCTTCAGATCGAAGGACATGATTTTGTAATAGTACGTCCCCTAATCAGTAATGAAGGAAGTGAGCTTTACATCGTTGGGACTCATACAAATCTAGTTGTAGCATGAATAGGCATCCATGAAACATAACAACTCATGCCTAGATGTCGAGTCCACCAGCAAGTCAACCCTTTAACAAAAAACTGTCTTTTGAATATGCTTTACTCATATCAATAAAGTTGACATAAATCTGCCATTTTCGTTGCTTTTATTAACAAGAACTATATTCGATAATTAGTTTTGGTATTGAACTTCCCTTATGAAGATGCATTGAGAAACTTCTTGACTTCCTCTCACATGGAAATAAGTTTCTCGATGGAATGGTTCCTCTTGATAGTAAAAAAAAGGGATTTCTAAAATTTATTGAATTAATACTGTTTTCTGATTTCTGAAACATGTTTAACTGATTTTATGATTTTCAAAGCACGATTATATTGATTCATAATTTCTGATGCATGTATAGAATGGATTCCCTTGTTTCTATACTTTCATGTTTTCCTGATTTATACTTTTCTCTATTTCCTTATAAGTCTCTATTCTTAAATATTCTCATGAATTTATCTAACTGTACGTATGTTCTGCAAATATTTTTATGATCACTACTTTATTACATTTAAGCTTTATATGCCATGATACCCATTTTACTGAATTATGTTATGTAGAAAAGCATTATATTCTGCATATTTTGGTACCTCATTGGGTTTTGACTTATTATTTTCTTTTTTTCCCTCCAGATAAGGATATAGAGGTGATACCGGACGTGTAGGCTTAGATAGAGTATAGTAAGAAAGATTTGGAGCCTCGAAGTAATCTTAAAGATTTGGGAATTCTAGTATTTTGCATATAAATATCCAAGTAGCGAAGGAAACTATGTATAAATAGTTGTGACACGTTTTATATTTTGTTGGAATTGTAATTATGCTTTTGCAGGTTTATATTATGGATATAGATGCTTTTGCTATATGTTTTCTGATTTTGTGCAAGTCCTATATGGGGTCTCTCATATGGATTCTGGTATAGTAGTTAGGATTGTGGATATAAGCCATGGATGGCATTTGTGGTCCGGTGTACGTGTGTTGTAGGGTAAATTATGATAGTTGAATAGTTGCATACTTGTACAGATTATATAATTGGTTTTTGTCTAGTTAGTGGATAGCATTGATTAATTAAAGCCATGAGAGAAGACATGGCGTCTGATGATCCTGTGAATGAACTGTAAATATATGTGGAGATTTATATTTATGTCCCTATAGGTTATGGACATGTTGTTTGTATTCAATGTAGCCCAATTTTAGGAAAAAACTCTATCTGTTTTCTCTTAGAATTTTAAGTTGTTATTTGGAATCTAGTTTTTATATCTGTAATGATGAAATTATTTGAGGATAAAAAAAAATCTGTTCCATCACAACAGTCAGCTCTAAGAACTTCCCATTTCCATAAGGAGAGGCGATCACAAAAACCATTCGCCAAAACCTACCGTAGTCGCCCAGGTCGTGATTATGGAAGCATTGACAGGGTAAAACCTGTTGTGATGACAACAGCTTCATTTTGGGGTGGATGTAAAAAAGAGAAAAATCAAGACAATTTTCCATATAAAAGAGAGTAACTAAGGCAATTTTCAAATGTATCCTTGGATCTCGACTTCGAAAGCTAGAAGAGAGCTCCCACTAACTCCGACTCTTGATAGTGAAGGCTCTATGTTGGCTTTGGGCAGTCATATCATCGTGCAGGACAAATGATGCTTCATGATATAAAGCAAAGAAAGCCCTACCATTTATAATTGAAAGAAGAACTCAACGGGCATTCGGTTCAAGAAGATAAGAAATCTCAAGAGAATAAAATCCTACTAACTAAGACCAACAAATTACCAGAATATTTGGGGAAGGAATGTGCATTCAAGAATCTACAACTGGCGTCCCATTAGTAACATGTTGGGAGTTAAAAATTTAAACCTCCTAACATGGGGGCTAGTGAAGGGTACGGCTAGGCACATGCCAGCCCTAACCCAACGCACAAATGAATAAAAGGCTCAAAATGATGATGGCCCAATGGAAGATGCCTTTGAGTCCATCAGGCAAATGGCGCAATGATAGAACCAAGGGACACAACCCAAACCATAAAGCATTGAAGGATTATAAAGGAGCTTTAAATGAACTACTTTAGGTGGCGATTGCGCTGATCCCAACAGTTGGAAGCCATGTCGTCCAAACATTGAATAAAAGTGGTCATTACATAATCATGTAACGCCCCTCACCATCAAAGAGGTACCATGCTATGTTTTGATTCTGGGGTCCTCCAACTAAATGACATCTCTCACAATAAATATAACCTCTCCCCCACAAGAGGAGAGGGAGAACATAAAAAACAAAGGACGAAAATGAAAAGAAGTCAGACACTCTACCAGCCAACTATACTAATTAAAATGACACTCCCCTGACGAGTGCATAAGCTAAACCCACTCTACCAAATAAGTGCACCAAACGGAGTATTGCCTACCAAACAAACACTTATCCACATCCACCCTACATTCTCGTACTCATTTCCTTGCATTTTTTTTCTTCTGAGTAGAAATATTTCTGACTTGAATGTTAGAGGATATAATAGAAAGTGAATCTTGTATACCTCTTACCCGTTTTTTATCTACTTATAGTGCATAGGATTAGAATTTAGAGTTACGAAGAATGAACCTATGTTTGTTTAGACACCCAGGCATGGCAAGATGGCTTCCTAATTCATATAATAATCTAGATTCTTAGAATGCATTATTAGCACTGTCTATGGGAATAAGAATAACCAAACCACTCAGCTGCGGAATAGTAAACAGAGCCAACACTAGGACCCAAATTAGCGTACCACCCCGGGATGTCATTTTACATGGAAATGACTAGACTATGGGTAGCCATGGAAATGCTCATCCAGTCACAAATGTAAATGTGGAGATGATGGCAGCCTAGGTGGACACCATGCCCAAGGTCTTCCAAACCATTCGAAACAACTAGAGGGATGCCCACCAAAGGCCCCATCCTCCAACTCGCCAACTTCAGCATGCAACAGGAAGAACCAAAGGAAAAAGCAGCTAACCAAAGAGGCAATTCCATTGCCTGGCGACCTCAAGGCCCAAGTGGCTACGAGTGACAGGGCCTAAACTTGGCTAGAAGGCCAACTAAATCTTAGGGGCATGGGATGAAAGCTCAAAGCAGTGGAATCTACACTGTTCTCGAGTTGTTAGGAAGTCATCGACCTAAGAAGAAGTCTCGTGTGGCACCCTGCCAAGAAGAGCCCGTAGTCGGCAGGTTCAGGATGTCTCTCCAAACCACTCAGAGTTGAGGACCTTCTTTAACGCTAAGAGAATTGCATCCACCTCTCAAATGGATGAGAGAATCAATAAGATTGAGCAGCAATTATTCTAAGGAAGTACGGGCAGACAATTAGCCACCCTAGGCAAGTTGCCATTTAATAGGGAGATCACGATGCAACAACTCCCTCACAAGTTCAAAATGCTGACTCTAGAGCCCTACGACAAAAGTTTTGAATCTATGGATAATTTAGATCACTTCCGCACCTTATTGGGATTCCAAGGCCTAGATGATTCAACCTTGTGTCTCTACTTTTCTCTAACTCTTAAGGAAGATGCCCGAATTTAGTTTTATCGGTTATGACAAAATTTAATCCAAGCATTCCACAAGCTGGCCAATAACTTTCTCCCCCAATTTGCATCCAGCCAAAGGAAAGAAAAGTAGCCGTGGCACCTTGTTTGCTTTTGACAAGGTTCGAATGAGAGTTTGAAGTGGTTCTTGGCCCAATTCAATGCAAAGGCTCGAAGGATATCAAAGTTAACCGATGAGGTGAAGTGGAATTCCTTCATGGTGACCGTACAATCCGGTGAATTCTTTAAATATTTGGTCAAATAAGAGTCCAAGAACTTTCTAGTGGCAAAGACTATCACCCGTGCATATATCACCACCGAAGAGGCTAAAGTGTGCAGACCACCATCCAAGATTGACGAGTACAAAAAAGAGGAATAGAGATAACTCCATCACCCAAGATCTGACGAAGAAATCGAGGACATAACCGTGCATCAGAAGGGAATACGGGGCCCTGAACTTGACCCCATTGAACGACACCTAGATAAACATCCTGATATAGATCCAAAATGATAAATTCCTTAAGTGGCCCAAACCACCCAAAAATTTGGAAGGAGGGGATCAATCCAAGTGCTTCTTCTACCATATATCTCCGGGCCACAGCACCGAGGACTACCTAACTTTATAGAAAGAGATTGAGACCATCATCTAGAAATAATATCTTAATAAATTCTTTGATAGACCCGAGGCAAGCCCCCAGGAGCACCAATAATGACAAGCTGGTGCAGCAAGAGCAGTTACACAATCGGGTTGTGCCTGGAATAGTAAACAAGGTATCAACGAGACATGCAAAAATAAAGCTCTAGACCACCTAGAGAAGACTTTCAATGGCAAAAAAGTTGATAGGAGTAAGAAATGATATAATTAGTTTTAGTGACGATGATATGATTGATGTAACAACTCTCTATTCTGACCCTCTTATTTTATCCACACTCGTTTTGAATAGTAGTATTGACTATATCCTGAAATAAGTCTTCATAGATAATGAAAGTTTAAAAAATTTGTTGTACCACAATACCTATTTTAAGCTCGGATAGAAAAAATAGTAGATGAGACTGGTCAAGGGACCCACATACGGGCTAGACAATGAAACCATGTTGGTCCAAGGAACCACTCAAGTAGAGGTCACACTAACAATGTACCCAAAGACAGCATCTCAAACACTCATGTTCCTAATAGTCGACCTACCCTCGGTTTACAATCCCATATTGGGACAACCCTCCTTAGTTTCATTTGGAGTGGTGATGTTGATCCCACTTTTGAACATGAAATTCATGACAACATGCGGAGTTGTAGAGGTCCTAGGCAACTAAGTCACTGACCGAATGTGCTACTTATCTCAAGTTGACCAGGTGGTCCCCAATCAGTTGATTGAGGAGTTTAACCTCTGAGATGAAGTAACTATATAGCAAGGGCAGTCTAGTGAGTCAACCGAAAAAATCCCGTTAGATCCGAATAAGCCCTAGAAATGTATCTAGGTCGGAAGCACTTTGATGTGTTAACTATGTGAAAAACTGAAGGCTTTTTTTAGGCAAAACTCTGATGTGTTTACGTGAACACCCGCTAATATGCCAAGAACTATGATGGAAGTGATAATCCACAGGTTGGGCCTTGATCCTATACATATGTTGGTCAGGTAAAAGTGAAGGAACCATTCCATTGAGAAACTTATTGCCATGAGAGAGGAAGTCAACCCAACGCAGGCTTCATAAGGGACGTTCAATACCTATACTGACTGTCAAATGTTGAGCCCCCGCTGGACGAAGGGCCAGGGTGACTATAGGGTTTGGATTTTTGTTTTGTGTGCAACCAATGAGAGATGTTTCCGTGGATCTAATAATTCTCATATTTCTTAATGAACTTTATGGTTCTCGCTTCATCATAGGCCAGTAGTACCCCCTACCACATGACTTTGAATGCTAGATTTTTACCTCCTACGAGTGACTTATAAATTTTGAGATGCACTTCACTCAGTGCATAGTCAACTTCTTCTAGCGTTAAACACCACATGTAAGGGATGGAGTACCCTCTTCGGTACAGTTTCCTATCCATAAGGGTGTACCAACCTGCTATCCTTTTTATCCACATGGCATCGTCTGGGTTTTCCAGTAGAAGGTCTTCTTCTAGGTACCTTCTATATGGAGCACCAAGATATCGCTATCTGAGGTCTGAAACACTTCTTCTTTTGGGACTTCTATGCTCGGGGTCATGTGGGTTTCTCGTAGCTTTCTGGCAGATTGCACTAGATTCCTATTCGCTGCTGCTTTTGCCAATTGATCCACCTTTCAATTATCTTCTCCCGAGATGTGGAGCATTTTTAGTTTGTTGAATGACTCAATCAGGCCATTTACTTTGGCAAGGTATCTTGCAAGTTGTTTTGAAATTTCTGGTGACTTGGTTGACGATCAGCACTGAGTTGTTGTAGATGACCAGGCTTTTGGCTATGCATTCCTTCACTATTTTGAGTCCGACTAATAATGCCTAGTATTCAGCAACGTTGTTGGTGGTCAAAAATTTATGTTTCATCGAGTATTTCATCTTTGACCCTTCAAAAATTCTCAAGACCACGCAAACTTCACTCTCAGATTAAGATGATGACCTATCCACGTGCATGATCTAGCTCGAAGCCTCTTCTTGGTGATACGTATCTTCATGCTTCTCTAGATCATTTGGATTCAATATCATCATTTTGACTATAAAATTCATGAAAGCTTAACCTTTTATGGTCAACCACAGTCAGAATTCTATGTCAAACTAGCACAATTCAATAGTCCATTTAATTAGTCATTCGGTTGCTTTAGGACTTTGTAGGATCCCCTTTAGTGGTTCATCAGTTAGAATGATGATCTTGTAAACTTGAAAGTACGGTCATAACTTTCTAGTGGAGTGAACCAGTGGTAGAGCAATCTTTTGCAACATGTGAGTAATGAGTCTCAGTATCTATTAAAATTTTGTTGACACAGTAGACCAGTCATTGTACCTTAGACTCTTGCCTGATCAGGACCGAACATAGCGTCGTGTCGGATATCGCTAGATAGAGGTATAATTCTTCACTTTCTTTTGGGGAAGTCAAGAGATGAGAATTGGCAAGGTATTTGTTTAAAACCTGAAAGGCTATCTGACAGTCTTCTGTCTACTGAAAACCGTTTGCCTTAATTTCTCTCATTGCCTTGAAGAAGGAAAGGTACTTCTCTATGGATTTTGCCAAGAAATGGTAGAGTGTTGTAAGTCTCCCGGTTAGTCTCTGAATGATTTTCATAGTTCGAGGCAGACTCATGTCCATGATAACTTTTATCTTCTCAGAGTTTACTTCGATCCCCTGGGAGACATGATAAACCCAAGGAGTTTTTCAAAAGTTACTCCGAACATGCACTTTATTGGATTTAACTTCATCTAGTTCGCTCGAAACACCTTGAAAGCTTCACCTAGTTTACATTATGGTCATCAGCTAATATACTTTTGACAGCATGTCATCCACATATACCTCTATATTCCTTCCAATTTGTGTATCAAACATTTAATTCACCAAGCTCCAGTATGTGGCTCCCGCATTTTTAGACAAAAGGGTATTATTTTGTAGCAGTATGTCCCTTGATTGGTCATGAAGGAAGTGAACTCTTCATCGTTGGGAATCATACAAATCTGTTTGTAGCCTGAGTAGGCATCCATAAAGCTTAGCAGCTCGTGCCCATATGTCAAATCTACCAACAAGTTAATCCTTAATAATAGAAAATTGTCTTTTGGATATGCTTTATTCACATCGGTGAAGTGACACATATCTACCATTTTTCGTTGCTTTTATTAACAAGCACTATATTCAACAGCCTGTTCAGGTATTGAATTTCACTTATGAAGCCTACGTCAAGTAGTTTCTTGACTTCGTCTCTCATAGTAATAAGTTTTTTGATGGAATGGTTCCTTTGTATTTTCCTAACCAACTTATGTCTAGGACTAAGGCGCAACCTGTGGACCATTATCTCAGTTGGAATTCTTGGCATGTTGGCGGGTGTCTATGTAAACACATCTGAATTTTTCCAAAAAAAGTCAACAGCTGTTCACGCAATTGATTCGACAGAGAGCTTTTGATCTAGACACATTTCTTAAGCTCGTTTGGATCTAGAGAGATTTGTTCAGTTTCCTTGCTAGACTAACGATGCTAGAGAGTTGCTTCATCTTAGAGTTCAAACTCCTTAATCGAATGATTGGGTACCATCTGATTGACTTGAGATAGGTAGTACGTTTGGCTGGTGACTTAGTTTCTTAGGACCTCTCCGGTGCCACATACTATCATGAATTTTATCTTCATTTGTGGGATCAATGTCACTATTCTGATTGAAACTAAGTAGGGTCGTCATAGTATGATGTTGTAGACTAAAGGCAGGCCAACTACTAGGAACGTATGTATTTGAGAAACTATCTTTGGGTACATTCCTAGCACGACCTCCAATTGAATGGTTCCTTAGATACGAGCTCATTATCCAGCCCGTATAAATGTCCCTTAGCCTATCTCATTTGGCCTTTTTTCAATTTGAGTTTAAAATAGGCATCAAGTTACAACAAATCTCTCAAACTTTTATTATCAACAAAGACTTATTTTAGTAAGTAGTTAATAATACCCATCTGAAACGAGCGCAAATACAATAATAGGATTAGAATAAAAAGTTATTACGTGAGTCATATCGTTATTACTAAAACTAATGATATTATTTCTTACTCATAAACTCTACTTCTTACTGCTAGAAGTCTTCTCTGAGTGGTCTGGAGTTTTATTCCTTTGTGCTCTCGTTGATACCATGTTCATCACTCTGACCGCTATCCGATTACGTGGCTATTTCTGCTAGCCTAGCTCATCATTATTGTCACTCCTACAGGCTTTACCTAAGTCTATCAGGAATTTGTTGAGATACCCTTTCTGGATGAGGGTCTCAATCTCTTTTTGTAGAGTCCAGTAATTCTCGATACTATAACCCAAATGTCGATGGTAGAAGCAGTACTTGGACTAATCCCCAACTTTTGATTTTTTAAGCGATTTGCACCACTTAAGAAACTTTTCATTCTGGATCTGTATCAAGATATTTGTCCAAGTGCCGTTAAAATGGTCAAGTTCAAGGGCCTGTATTCCCTTCTAATGCTCGGTTCCATTCTTGGTTACTTCCTAGGATCTTGAGTGATGGAGCTATCTTCGTTCCTTATTTTTTCTCTCGTTGATCTTGGGTGGTGGTTTGCGTGCTCTAGCCTCTTCACTTCATTGGCCTCTTCGGTAGCAATGTACGTGCGGGTGATGGTCCCCACTTAAAGAAAGATATTGGGCTCTTATAGAACCAAATATTAAAAGAATTCACCCCACTGTGCAGTCGTCATAAAAGAATTCAGCTTTATCTCATCGGTTAGCTTTGATATCCTCTAGGCTTGCACGTTAATCCGGGCCAAGAACCGCTTTACACTCTCATTCAACCATTGTTGGATGTGGACATAGTGCCATGGTTACTTTTTGTCCCTATAGCTAGATGAAAACTATGAGAGAAAGTAATCCGCTAGCTCTTAGAAAATTTGGATCATATTTGGTTGTAGTCAATAAAATCAAATTTGGGCATCTCCCTTGAGAGTCAAAGAGAACTAGAGACAAAAGGCCAAATCATCTAGGCCCTTGACTCCCTATAAGGTGTGAAAGTAATCCAAATCATCCATAGGACCAAAACTTCCATTGTAAGGCTCCAGCGTTGGAATTTTAAACTTGTAAGGGAGCTGTTAGATTCTGATCTCCCTTGTGAATGGTGACCTGGCCAAGTTAGCCGAGTATCTGTCCGTACTCTCTCTAAATGACCGCTGCTCAATCTTTTTGATTCTCTCCTCCGCCTAGGAGGTGGACACAATTCTCTTAGCATTGATGAAGGTTCTAAACTTTGAGTGGTTCGAGAAGATGTACTGGACCTACTGGTTATGGGCTCTACTCAATAGAATGCTGCATAAGACTTCTTCTGGAGTTGAAGGCTTCCAATTATCTTAGGAATAACATGGATTCTGCCATTCTAGGCATTTACCCCTAACTCAAGATTTAGTCAGCCTTTTAGCTGAGTCAGGGTCCTATCATTCGTGGCCTCTCGGGCCTTAAGGTCATTGTGACGGACCAGGTTATTTTCCTTAAATAACCCTCCGTCAATAGTTACATCCACTGATGCCCATAATGGATATTATAAATGTCTTCAGAAAATTGGGCAAAATATTGTTTGTAAATCGGATACTTGTAATTAATACTATATAATAATCCATAATATATGTTAACAAACCACAGGATCACATAGCCACCACAATACCTCCGGTGGCACCGACGTCATAACTTAGGTATAACGCCGGCTCGGAAAGGATGCCTACTAAAGGATACCCAAACAATGACCTCAACAAGAAACTTGCGGAAGCATGAAACCATCATATACAAGAAACTAAACTATTTATCCAGCAACTTCATAATATACCTTTGGAATTCCTGAGATACCATCCTCTGCCCTTTGAGTAATCTGTCTAAGTCTTCCAGCTTCGTACAAGGGATCGTACAAGAGATCAGGTTGCCTATCTCGCTCTTACAGCTTACTTAGACTTGTCGAGCATTCTTATCTGAAAGGAGAGATAGTAAGCGTGAGCTAAAAGCCCAACAAGTGTAAACATATATCACTGTTAAACAGGAATGATACGTAAAGGAAGAAGAGGGGGGTGACATGCATTCAATACAAGGAAACTTATTTAGAAGTATCAATTTGCCATAGATCATATTGTGGAACCTTTAGTTAACATGCATTCGAAATACAATAAGATTTGAGAGGAAAAGAACA
>JAODPA010118973.1:0-18391 GCA_025585075.1 Nepenthes mirabilis | reverse complement strand
AGATTCTAAATGCAAAATAAGTACTAAAATAATTATTAAATTTAACTAGATAATTTATAAAAAAATATTTGAGATATTACGCTTGGTCTTCAGACCGTGGTGTAGCGTGTGGTTATTAACCTCCACCTGTCCATTTGCTGTGGGTATACCACCGAAGTGTGGACCAATCTGGTGCCTAGACTGGTGCAGTATTTGGTGAATCGTTTTTCTAAAATTTGGATTTCGTTGTCAGTTATGATGACCTCAAGAACGCCAAATCTGCTGACTATACTCTAACGGACGAAATCTAGAGCATTGTGCTCAGTGATCTTCGCCAGCGGGGTAGCTTCAACATATTTTGTGAAGTAGTCAATACCCATGATGATAAAATTTCTTTACCCTGTCACGGTGGAAAATGAGTTGAGAATATCGAGCCCCAATTGTGCAAAAGGCCAATGAGTTTGAAGAGATCTCAACTCGGTGAGTGGCTGATGGTGAAGATTGTTGTGGAGTTGGCAATTCTGACACTTATTCACAAATTCAAGAGTGTCCTTCTTCATAGTCAGCCAGTAATATCTCTGATGCATAATCTTAAATGTTAGGTTTTTGCTGCCAATGTGAGATCCACGTATCCCAAGGTGGACTTCGCTCAATGAGTAGTCAACCTCCTCGGGAGTTAGGCACTGGAGTTACAGAGTTGAGTAACCTTGGCGATATAGCGGCCCATCGACTATGGTGTACCAACCAGCCGTCTTCTTAATCCACTTGGCTTCGTCCGCATTATTTGGTAGTACTCCGTCTGCCAGATATCTATCGTAAGGCGTTATCTAGTTCTTCATGTTGGAGATTTTCATTGCTTCCTGTTCCTCAGTGTTGCGAGTGCCCAGGACTTCCCGCATGTCCCTCGAGTACTACTCTGGGTTTTCGGTCGCCACTGCTCTTGCAAGTTGGTCGGCCTTCCATTTTTTAGTTCTGGGGACATGAACTAAGTTCAATTTGTCGAATCTCCAGATGGCATCCTTTGCCTTAGACAAATATATAGCTAAGTGAGGATTGCACACCTCGAAGTTTTTGTTAACCTGATTAACGATTAGGTTTGAGTCGCTATAGATGATCAATTGTCTAGTCGAGCACTCTTTGCCAAATCATAATCCGGTTAACAGGGTTTCGTACTCGGTAACGTTATTAGTGACCAAAAAGTCAAGTCTAAAGGAATACTTCACCTTAAACCCGTCTGGGGTCCTTAGGACCACTCCAACACCGCTGCCTGAATCTGTAGACGATCCATCTACGTTGAGAACCCATCTTGGCTCTTCCCTGGGTTGTTCTGCGTCCTCAGTGGGCTGTTCATCAGGAATTAGTGTCATGGTTTAGATGATGAAGTCGGTCAGAGCCTGCCATTTGATGACTGGTTTAGGTCGGAATTCAATGTCAAACTCACCTAACTCAATAGCCCACTTAACTAGCCATTCGAAAATGTCGAGTTTCTGGAGAATGCTCTTTAGTGGTTGGTTGGTTAGAATGACCATGCAATGAGCCTGAAAATAAGGTCTCAGCTTCTGAGCAAAGAAGATAAGTGCCAAAGTAAGCTTCTTAGTGCGCGGGTAGCGTGTCTCTGGGCCGGTCAATATTTTGCTCACATAGTAGACCAGCCGCTAAGCATCGGATTCCTGGCACAGGAGAACTGAGCTAAGAGCCATCTCTGATACTGCCAAATAGAGGTACAGCTCTTCTCCTCTCTTAGGGGACGTCAGCAATGATGGACTAGCCAAGTACTACTTCAACTCATCAAAGGCTGCTTGGTATTCTATAGTCCATTGAAATCTGTTTGCTTTTGTTTTCCTTAGAGCCTTAAAAAATGGTTGGTACTTGTCCCCAAACTTTGCCAAAAAGCGGGACAGTACTGCCAGTTGTCTAGTTAGCCTTTGAACTTCCTTGACTCTCTGCAGCGGAGACATATTCGTAAGGGTTTTGATATTCTCTAGGGTTTTGACATAATAGTAGGTGCCTTAGTCCGTCATGAATAAGGTGTACTTATCGTCATCTGGGTTCATCAGGATCTGGTTGTAACTCGAGTATGCATTCATGAAACTCAGCAGTTCGTATCCAGATGTCGAGTCCACCAATAGGTCAATCCTAGGCAAAGGGAAGCTATCTTTTGGGCAGGCTTTGTAAATGTCAGTGAAGTCGATACACATCTGCCATCTCTCGTTTCTTTTTTTTCCAAAATAACATTGAGAGCCAATCCGGATATTGGACTTCTCTTTCTCTGATGAAGCCGATGTCCAGCAACTTCTTCACCTCCTCCCGAATGGCGATGCGTTTCTCCACGGAGTAGTTCTTCCGCTTCTGCTTGATGGGTTTGCAGTCAGGATCGATGTCTAACTTGTGGACCATTACTCTGGCCGAAATCCTGGGCATGTCAATGGGAGTCCACACGAAGACATCAACATTTTGTCAAAAGAATGCTATTAATTCATCACGCAGTGTCTCGGTGAGTGAGCCTCTAATTTGTAACCACCTCTCCTGGTCCTCCAGATTCAGTGGAATTAGATTAATTGCCTCACCAGACTATACCTACTGTAAGGTTTCTTCATTTTGATGGTCAAGTTTCCCTACTGTCTTAGTGCTGCCACTTGGAGCAATCTGGGACATGTAACATGTCCTCCCAGTGACTTGGTTACCCAACACTTTACCTATACCGTATGTTGTTAGGAATTTCATCTTGAGATATGGTATTAAAGTGACGACTCCGAACGCTGTTTGGCATGGGCAGCCTAGTAAAGCGTTGTACACGAAGGGCAAGTTAACGACTAAGAAGGTGAGTGTATGACTCACCGTTCTTGGGTATGTGCCCAGGGTGACCTCCAATTGGATCAGTCATTAGAAGGCTACTGGTTCGTTGTCAATGCCATAGAGTGGGACTTTGACAGGTTTTAATTGGCTCCTTTTCAAACCAAGCTTAAAAAAGATATCAAGATAAAGTAAATTTTTAAAACTTTCATTATCGATAAAAACTCATTTTACTTGGTAGTCAATTCTACCATCTAAAACGAATACAGATACAATAAGGGGATCTGCATGGGAAAAATTACATGTTCCATGTCATTATCATTAAAGCTAATGACATCGTCTTTTATGTGCTACTTCTTCCGCCTAGTTTGCTACTCTTTACAATCTGCTGGAGTTTTGACCGATCGAGTTGTGATCATATTGACCACTCCAACTGTGACCCGATTGCGTGGTTGGGAAGGTTTTGGTTCTTCCCCACCTGAGGTGTTGGAGCTCTGCCCAGGGTTCCTAATGAACCTGGTGAGGTAACCCCTCTGGATAAGCCTCTTGATCTTCCGCTAGAGCGTCTTATAGTCCTCTGTGGAGTGTCCGAGAGATCGATAAAAATTGTAATACTTGGCTGGATTTCCTCCCTCCACTTTCTTAAGTAGTTTGGGCCACTTAAAGAATTTCTCCCCACGGATCTGTATGAGGACATTGGAATGCGTGTCGTTCAGGGGTAACAGGTTGATCGGCCCGTAATTCCTTCAGTCCGGTGCTCCGATCCTATGCTGCTTCCTGCGGAAGTGTTTGCCACGTCCGTGCTTCCTTTTTCCCTCGGCCAAGAAAGAGTGAGGCTGTTCGGTTCTTTTAGGATGCTTAGCCTTATTGGCTTCTTCGGCCACTGCATAGGCTCTGGTGATAGATTCCGCTTCCGAGAAGGTCTGTAGATTTTTGTGCGCCAAGTGCCTTAAGAAGTCCGTAAGCCTAGGAATCCTTCTGGCCTCAACTACAAAGTGATCCAGGAACTTCCTCAGGTTCTCTCCCTGCTTCTGTTTGATGTGAGAGAGATGCCACGGCTACTTCTCTTCTCAGCGGCTGAAAGTGTATTGTACCAAGAAGAGTTCAATGAGCTCACAGAAGTTCTGGATCGAGTCTAATGGGAGCCGGTGAAACTAGATGTAGGCGTCTCCCTTCAGAGTGAGAGAAAAATAACAGCACATCACTGCATCCTCCAACCCCTGGAGATTCAAATGGGTGTAGAAGTGATCCAGGTGATCCATAGGATTAGCACTCCCATCGTAAAAGTCAAGGGTTAGCATCTTGAACTTTGCTGGGAAAGGGCAAGTCAAGATCTCAGCTATGAAGGGAGATTTGTCAAGATCTATGGCATGTTCATCATTCTTGAACACGGGATTCAAGATCTTCTCCACCCTCGAATCCACTCGGGTGGCATTGTTAGATCTTTTGTAGTCGACGTAGGTTCTTAATTCCATCTTTTCTCCGGCATGGCGCGTAGTCGGTCGACTACTGCCACCAGTTGATCTAATGATCCTGGAGGCTCCCTCCTGAGCCTGAGGCTTGGTTTTTTCCTGAGAGTATTGGGGATTCCTCTATTCTGGACTCTCATCCGGAGTCTTGCTGCCCAAACGTCCTCTGAGCCTTGGACGGCTTTGAGTATATGAGGCCTTTCGAATTTGAGTGTTGCCCAGTCTCTTGGTCTTCTTGGATGGCTTCTTCTTCTTCTGGCCTCCTCTCTTGGAGGCCAGAGCAGAGATTGCTATGGGCGGAGCCCTTGCTTCATATTGTCTTAGGGGGCGCAGAGCATCTGAAGCGTTTAATTTATATTACTCATTTGTTCTGCCAGGTTCTGAAAAAATTGGGTGGGTACTCCGTTGACCATCCAATTGACCAAATTACCAGTAGAGTTGTCCTGGTCGAGTGTGGTTGCGCCTCTAGTGGGATCGCTAGCTTGCACTCTAGAGTGTACCATTTTGATGGATGAAACTGATTGTGGAATTGAATAGGAAAGTTGTTGTAAAAAGTGGTAGGCTTTTTGTAAGCTTCCCACAAACGGCGTCAATAATGTATCATGGATCCAAGTTTCAAACAATTTTGGATCAAATCATTTTTCTGAGTCCGACTCCATCCATTGAGTCTGGATTCTATACACCACAATTTCGAACAAGAGGTCAAGTGTTAGTGGAATGTTGTCCCATCGAAAATATTTCGATACTCAAATTAGAAAATAGCCTTCAAAGTAAGAAGGTGAATGCAAAGGGATGTAATATGTATGCGATGAGTGTTTGTGGGAGTAGGATTGTTCTCGTAAGAAGAGAGGCTTTGGTTTTTCGTGAGGAGCGAGATCTCTTATTACTGAGTTTGCTGAGAACATAGTTTCGGAGAGTGGGAGGGAGCATTAGGGGGCTTGATGCTGAAAGCGTGTGAGATTTTCAAGAAAAGGCTTTTGCAGGCAAGTTAAAACGTGTTTGAGGAGTGAAGACTCTATGGTCTTTTATAACCGCCATGCTGAGCTGCTTTCCTTGCGTAGAAGGGCTTGATACCCTTGCTCTGTTAAGACTGTTGCCTTTTTTGGCGTGCAATCTTTATGGCTGTAATGGTCATTAAATTGATTGCTTTACTTCTGTGTTCTGGAACTGTTAAGGTTTCCAACAGGTAGGGAAAGGATTCTGGCGTCTCCCTTCAGGGATGCGCATTGATTATGGAAGCAACCATTACAATGGTGGTTGCCTTTTGTGGATAGTATGAAATCAGGGAAGAAAACCATTGTTACTCAAAGACAGACACGTGGGCTAATTTGGGCTTGGGCTGTGTGAGGCCTGGTTTTTGACTGGTCAACTGATCATACTTTCAGTCAATGGAAGTATTGACCATCTTGCATATTTCTGATCAATGGAAGCGTTGACCGTTTTGGGCTCAAGTGGGCTATCCTGCTCTTGGATTTTAACTGGCTCATTAGCCTTTCATCCGGTCAACGACTGATGCTGACCGTCCAGGCGCAATTGGGCCATTGTAGATCTGGGCGTTCCATCTTCTTAGTCTAATTTATTACTAGCGTACCTATCAATCTCTATCTTAAAATTAAATTTGATTAAAATTAAATTTAAGTTGAATCCAAACTGAATTTAAATGTAAATATGCACACTGATATTTTTTTTTTCTCAACTTTCCATCTCATCACATCTTCCCCACACCTATAACTACAAAATCTTAATAAAAATTTGAAAATACTCTAAATAATTTTACTCCTCGAAAAACAAAAATGTTTCCTTGCCACAAAATAGCTTGAGTAAGAAATTGCGTGGAAAAACTTCAGAATGAATCTTTATAGGCTTTGCAAATAAGCAAGTCAAGTTCTGACCGTTTTCTGATGAATATATTCAAGAATTAGTAAATAAGTTTGATTAGATTATTTATTAATCTAAACAAATTATATATATTCAAATTTATATCAAACTCGTTTATATAATAAACTTTAAAATTAAACTTAAGTATGACTTGATTTAACGAGCAACAAATTAGAACAACTTAGTATAGAATCACATCTCCAAATGGTATACGAATGATATGGTTCATTTATAACTCTAATCTCACCCCAATAGATTGTTGAAGGATAAGAACTTGAGAAATCCGGGTAAGTTTAAATATATTTTCCCTTCATTTAGTTTCCAGAAACTTAGAATAAGATGAAATTGTCTACAACAATAATTTTGTAGTACCTTTTTTTAACTTAGGTGTTGATTTTTTATTCAAATTACAATGTTAGAATTATACGTGTTGAACATTTGTTTCTTTAACTTTAGGTGATAGTAAGTTCTTTTCAAAAGCTGTAAGGCTCAAGTTTGAATTTTATCATAATTATATTTGATGCGTCTTTGGATTCAAATTTCGAACATATTCGAGCTGGTCTACTTGACTGGTTCCGGCTCCGTTCACCGAGTTGGGATCCTACACACCACTAAATAAACAGGAGGTCAGTGTGTCGGTAAAAATTTATCCCACCAAAAATACTTCGACACTTAAGTCAGTAAGAAAGCCTTCAAAATCTAGGAAGGTGCTGAGAACTAAAATTGATAGGGTAAGAGATAATGTGTAAGAAAGGAGTGCTTGGATGTCTCGATGAAAGAGAGGATTGGCCGTCTCTTGAATCTGGGACGGTAGGAAGGCAGTTGACGGCTATAGAGAGTACGTTTGTGTGCATTTGGATATCTGAGTGTCAGTAGAGAATGCCTGGGTATCAGAGATCGTTAGGTCTTTGAGAGAGAGATATTGGAAGTGTAATAGAAAGCATGCCCAGGAATAAAAACCCTAAGGCTTATTTGAATTGCGGTAGGGTGATCTTCCCTGGTTGGAAGTCATGATCCCTCTACCATTTTGGACGGCCTTCTTTCTGCAGGAAGGCGTAAGCTGTCTAACTTGCTGAGATTGCTTCCTTTCTTGGCAGTTAGCGGCTTTCTAAACTGCTCGCTTTCCTTTCATACACTTTACCGTTAGAAAGCTCTAATTGGTAGGAAATTGAAAAAATCTAGCGCATTCTTTATGGGAAGGGCGCTGATTTTGTCAATATCCTTTTTAGGTGTTGGCTGAGTTTATGGAAGGTTCAAGTCAGGGAAAGAGCCGTTGCTAACCGCTTGCTGGATCGTGCGCCCAAGTGGGACAGGCCCGAAGAATCCTTCTTATTTTTGGGCCTACTGCTACAGTGATTCCGGTCAACGCTTGAGTTGACTGTTCTGAGCATGAGTTGGCCGCCTGCCTGTGTCTTAGTCGGTCAACGCTGGTATTAACTGTCGGGTGTGCGTTTGGGCCTTTTAGGATTTGGGCCTTCACCTCCTGTTGGGCCAACGTTAGAGTTGGCCGTCCAACAGGCCATTTGGGCCTTCTTTGACTATTGGACCAGCCCAACTACAGTATACCCATCACTAGCCCCCGATGCTGGTGGCCAGAATTTTGGCCTCCGGCATGTTCATGATGGGATGCTCCTCATTGTCCTTTGTTGCTTGAAAATTCCAGAGAACTCCACGAAAGGGTGAGGCCTTGATCGAATCTGTTAACTGTCTTGGTTAGATTTTTGGGAAGAAAAGTTGATCAGATCTATTGACCGTCTTTGGTCAGATCTGAAAAAAAAAGTTAACTGGATCTGTCGACCATCTTTGGTTAGATCCGGAGAACTTTGTATGGGCCCTGAGTGAGCGTGGCTATTAGCCGGCCTGTCAGGCTGAAAGCGGACACGTGTCTTCAACTGATGAAATCACAATCCCAGCCATTAATGCATCAGATGATTTGTTTCAAAAAGGAGCCCCTTGGAAAGCGACATGCGGCAGCATGACGGCGTGCCTTCTCGAGGAGGTTTAAGACGTTTCACACCTTACCGTTTAGGTTTCCCTCCTTCTACTTAGAGTTTTTCACGTCTTCTGCTCTGTTTCTTGGTCTTCCTGCTTTCATTCTAGAGAGAAAAGAAAGAAACCCTAATCCCTCTGTAAATTTGGCTTCGACCTCCGTTGCTGATATTCCTTCTGTTCTTCGAGAGAATGACATCAAAGAGCTGCGTATCACATTTAACATCCCCAAAGACATGGCGTGGAGGGTTCCGGATAAGGACGACAGCGCCTTCTCTCCGTGCGGTGGGACACGTGACGGTGTATGAGGCCCACTTGAGGAGCGGTCTCCGTCTTCCTCTTCCAGACGACCTACAGTCGATCCTCCAAGCTCTACGCGTCCCCGTCACCCAGATCCACGCCAATGCTGTACGATACAATTACACTTTCTGTATCTTTCTTCATAAGCATTCTCGATGGCTAACAATGTCGACGGTGAAGGGGTTGTTTAAGATAAACCAGGGAGGAGAGTGGATCTCCCTGGTTCCACGCAGTGGCCTGATAGTCAACACGGCCATCTAGGACTCACTGAGGAATTGAAAGAATCGATTCTTCTTCGTGAGTGTGACTAAGACTTGGCCCCTGGCAAAGGATTGGGGCCAAGTGCTGGAAGTTTATACGGGGACGTCGTCTGTGGCGGAGATGGCGTCCTTGGAGTGGCTGACCAAACTGGTCAAAGCTCATCTCTCTGACTTCAAGAGAGATTTCTTGGTCACTAGGCCAGAGACCAAGAAGGTGAATTGGGGACCGCCTTTCCTTGTTTAGAAGCTCAAGGTACCGTCGTCGGTAGTCGTGATACTGTCGGAGGACTCCAGGGGCCTGATCATCCGTCCCCGCCTGACTGACGACCACTTCATCGGCCCCAGGCCCAAGAGGATGACTGTGGAGTCACCCTCCTCATCGTCTTTGGGGCCAGACTCATCGCTGCCGGGATTTACAGCGGTCCTGGCAGCACCACCGGGATGAAGAAGACGTTTGAGGGCTTGCCGAAAATTGAGGCCGGAGGCACTATACTGGTACAACCTGCTCCACAGGTGGTTCCTCAGTCTGTGCCGGAGAAGATACCGCCTGCATCCATTGATGAGCTGCCAGTGGGGTCGCAGGAGCCATCGGTTGGCTCTCCGGTTATGCAACAGCTGGTGGATTTGCCAGTGATTGATCTGGAGCCTCCTGCTGCTCAGGAGGAGCCCGCCGCCACCGTCGGTATCGATGAAGGGCTCCTAGATGGCATCCTGGAGGAGGCCGCCGCTAGCTTTGCTCGCGAGGGTCTGCCTCTATCCCACCAGCCACGAAGCCAGACTTGCAGGCCAGGTTAGATAAGCTCGCACGGAGGATCTGACAGGTATAATTTTCTGTGATGCTCTCTGCCTAACTTCTCCTTTAAAATTTCTGATTTGTTTTATTCTTTGGTGCAGAAGGAAAAGCTGTTGGCTACCGTGGCAAGGGTGATCGATCAGAGGGACCGCGTGATTTCCGACAGGGAGGCGGAGATTGCCTGGCTTGACGCGAAGCTGGCGTCATTGGGGGCTGAGCACTGGCTGGATGCTGCCGCATTGCAGACCGCTTTGGCCAACACAAAGGCCGAGAACGCAAGCCTTAAGGAAGAGAACGCCCGCTTAAGAGAGGAGAATGAGCGGGTCAATAAGCGCCTCAACTATCTCGCCAAACATACGTCAGCCTTGGAGAACCAGCTGAGTATCCGGATACGGCCTCACGAGGTCGAGCAGATGATGCTATCGCTGTTGTGGGAGGGGGTCAATATATGTCGGCATATCGCGTGGATTATTGACCCTAACTTCCCGGTGAACCTGCTTAACCTGTGAAACAGGTCCGCCCAGAACAGCGAGAATCTCATGAGGGAGCCACGGGATGGTCAGGGGCCGCCGCCACCACCTCCTTGATTTTTTATGTTCCCTTGTTGTATAATGTATAATGTAAATATACTTAAAAGTAATAAAACGGGAGTTCTTCCACTTTGTGTGTCTACTTCCTTTTACTACTTTTAATTCATGTTTGTAATTGTACTTAGGCGGCCAACTAGGTTGGCCGGCTGCCTATCAACTAAGTTTATAGCATTATCGTAGGTGTGGTGTCCTTAGGTTACTTTATAGGCAACTGTGTACGTGTTAGCCGGCCTAATGGTAGTGGCTTGTGAGTAAAGCCTAGTGGCGCTGTCCAAGTATTGACTTGGGTGGCTAGCCTTGGAGAAGAATTTTTCTCCCTTTGACCATCATTAACTGATCACGCTACCTCCTCGTGAAGGAGGTCATTACGTGTGCTACGCTAGCCCCCTAAGATTTTGACCGTTAACAGGCCACTTGGATGACCAAGGTTTAGATTCGACCACTTATGGGCCGCTTGGATGACCAGGGTTTAATACGACCGCTAATAGGCCGCTCGGATGATCGAGGTTCATACTAGATTGCTCATGGGCCACCTGGATGACCAGGGTTTAAGTACGATCGCTAATGGGCCACTCGGATGACCGAGGTTCATATTCGACCACTTATGGGCCGCCTGGATGACCAGGGTTTAGTAACGAGAGGGTGAAGACCCTCCGACTTAGGGGTAGTCTAGGTCTGGTAAACCTGCAAGGTAAACACACTCACATATATATATATGCATACAAAAAAGAGAAGGCAACATGCAAATGAAACACTTATTTTGACAAATTGAAACAAGCAAGCGAATGCGTACACATAATAATGCAAGTACATACCTGGATCCCTTATTGGAAGTAGCGTTTGAGGTGGATCGTGTTCCACATTCGTGAAACCAACTTTTCGTCCTGGTTTCGGAGTTTGTACGCTCCATTTCGCAGGACGGCGGAGACTAGAAAAGGTCCTTCCCAATTAGGGAGAGCTTGTTGCGGCCGACCAATTTGCCTGTAGCCTCAACGCCTCGTAGGACCAAGTCCCCAACATCGAATTGTCGCACCTTTACCTTTTTATTGTAGTATCGTGCAATTCGATGTTGGTAGGCCGCTGAACGTATTCTGGCGGCATCGCGGGTTTCCACCAACAAGTCTAGGTGTTTCCTAATTTTCTGGGAGTTACCCGATGGGCCAAACGATTTTATCCTAAGACTTAGAAGCCCGATTTTGACCGAAATTATCGTTTTAGTCCCGTAGCAGAGATCGAAGGGTGTCTCGTGCATTGGTTCTTTTGGGGTTGTCCGGTAAGATCAGAGAATTGAGGGGAGCTCGTCTACCCAGGAGTCCCCTGTGTCTTCCAACTTAGTCTTTAACCCGTGGAGTAGCGTTCGGTTCGTGACCTCCACCTATTCATTCGCTTGGGAGTATGCCATCGAAGTGTGGACCAGCTTGACACCAAGGCTGGTGCAATATTTGGTAAAGCGTTTTCTAAGAATTGGGTCCCGTTGTCGGTCACGATGACCTCTAGGATGCCAAATCTGCAAATAATATTCTGGCGAAGGAATTCAAGAGTGCCGTGCTCTGTGATTTTTGCTAGTGGGAAGGCCTCAACCCACTTGGTGAAGTAATCGATGCCCGCGATGATGAACTTCCTTTGCCCCGTGGCAATGGGGAATGGGCCGAAAATATTGAGCCCCCATTGCGTGAAGGGCCAAGGGGCTTGAAGCGACTTCAGGTTAGTGGACGGCTGATGGTGAAGGTTACTGTGAAACTTACATCTTTCATACTTCTTCACAAATTCGAGTGCATCCTTTTTCATCGAGGGCCAATAGTAGCCCTGCCGCATGATATTAAAGGCTAAGTTTTTTCCACAAACATGTGATATGCAAATCCTGAGGTGCATTTCGCCCAAGGCATTGTCAGCCTCTTCGGGAGTTAGGCATCGGAGGTATGGGGTTGAGTAACCATGGCGATGTAGCCGCCCATCAACCACAGTATATTAGCCGGCTATCTTTTTGATCTGCTTAGCCTTCTCTGCATATTCTGGCAACGATCCGTCAGCCAGATAGCTAAGGTAGGGTGTCATCCAGTTTTTCACTTTGAAAATCTGCATCGCCTCCTACTTCTATATGCTGGGAGCGTTTAGAATATCCCTCACATTTCTCGAGTATTGTTTCAGATTTTCGGCTGTAGCGGCTCTAGCCAGTTGGTTTGCCTTTCAATTTTCAGTTTTGTGAACATGAATCAGGGTTAGTTTGTCGAAACCCTGGGCGGCCTCCCTCGCCTTTGCCAAGTACTTGGCTAGGTGAGGGTTGCTTACCTCAAAATCTCTGTTAACCTAGTTAACGATCAGTTCGAAGTTGCTGTAGACCGCCAACCTCTTGGCAGAGCACTCCTTTGCTAATCGTAATTCGGTTAACAGGGTTTCGTATTCAGCAACATTATTGGTTGCTGGGAAACTGAGTCTGAGGGAAGACTTCACCTCGAACTCATCTGGGGTCGTGAGGACCACTCCAGCACCACTGTCGGTGTCCGTAGACGATCCGTCTACATGGAGTACCCATTTTGGAACTCCGTCAAGCTGTACTGTGCTTTCTGCAGGCTATTCTTTGATAATTAGGATCGTGGTCTCAACAATGAAGTCAGTTAGGGCCTACACTTTTACATCCAGTCTGGGCCTGAATTCGACGTCGAATTCGCCCAACTCGATAGCCCACTTCACCAGCTGCCAAGAAATATCGGGTTTATAGAGAATATTCTTTAGGGGATGGTCAGTGAGGACCACTATGCGGTGCACCTGAAAGTCTGGCATTAACTTTCACGTGGAGAATATTAGTGCTAAGGCTAGTTTTTCTGCGTGTGAGTAGCGCATTTCGGGGTCGGTTAGCGTTTTATTCACGTAGTAGATAGGCCGTTGGGTGTCAGAGTCCTGGCGTATGAGGACGAAACTGAGGGATACCTCCGACACCGCCAGGTAGAGATACAGCTCTTCTCTGCCCCTGGGCGACACCAATAGTGGCGGGCTGGGCAGATACTGCTTCAATTCATTGAAGGATGTGTGGCAATCTGCTGTCCATTGAAACCCATTGGATATTGTCTCTCTTAGGGCCTTAAAAAAGGGCTGGTACTTGTCGCCAGACTTCGCGAGGAAGCGAGACAACGCTGCTAGCTGTTTAGTCAATCGCTGGATGCCCTTTACGCTCTGCGGGGGAGCCATGTCTGTGAGGGCCTTAATCTTCTCCGGGTTTGCCTCAATCTCCTGCGGGGGAGCCAGAGGCTACTCGAAAGACACACTTAGTTGGGTTTAGGTTCATGTGATGCTTACGGAGAACCTTAGACGACTCTGCTAGGTCGTAGATGTGGTCGCCGGTGACTCTACTCTTGACGAGCATGTCATCAACGTAGACCTCCATATTGCAACCAATCTGTTTTTCAAATATCTTGTTGACCAGTCGTTGTTAGGTTACTCCAGCGTTTTTCAGTCCGAAGGGCATCACTTTGTAGCAGTAGGTGCCCTGATCAGTCATGAACGAGATTTGCTCCTCATTTTTTGAACTCATCTGGATCTGATTGTAACCCGAATAGGCGTCCATGAAACTTAGCAGCTCATGTCTGGTTGTCGAGTCAACCACCAGGTCGATCCTAGGTAAGGGAAAGCTATCCTTTGGGTAGGCATTGTTAACGTCGGTGAAATCGAGCACATCCACCATTTTTTGTTGCTTTTCTTAACCAGGACGACGTTAGAGAGCCAATCCGGGTAGTGGATTTTTCTAATAAATCATGTGTCCAGCAGTTTCTTCACCTCCTCCCGGATGGCGATCAACTTTTCTATGGAGTGGTTCCTCTGCTTCTACTTGACGGGCTTCTTGCTAGGATCAAGCCTCAGCTTGTGGACCATTACGTTAGCAGGAACCCCAAGCATGTCTGCTGGAGTCCACGCGAAAATATCAGCGTTTCGTCGCAGGAACATGATCAGCTCATCGCGCAATGTTCTTGTGAGTGAGCCGCCGATCTGTACACATCTTTTCGGTTCCTCCGAGTTTAGTGGGACCAGATTTGTGGCTTCGCTAAATTACGCTTGCTGTAGGGTTGTCTTATCTCGATGATTAAGTTTTCCAACCATTCTAGTGCTGCCGCTAGGGGCAATTTGAGACATGTAGCATATCCGCCCAGTAACTTGGTAGCCTAACACCTCTCCTACACCGTAAGGCGTTGGAAACTTCATCTTGAGGTGTGGAATTGAGGTGATCGTCCCAAACGCTGTTAGGCACGGCCTGCTTAGTATAGCGTTGTAAACAGAGGGTAGGTCGACCACTAAGAAGGTGAGCGTACGACTTGCTATTTTTGGATACGTGTCCAGGGTGACCTCCAGTTAGATTGTCCCTTGGACGGACACTGGTTCGTTGTCAAGGCCATACAGTGGGCCCTTGTTAGGTTTTAATTGGTTCTTTTTTAAGTCTAATTTGAAGAAATCATCCAAGTAAAGCAAGTCTTTTGAATTACCATTATCAATAAACACTCGTTTTAGCTGATAGTCGATACTACCGTCTGAAACGAGTACGGATACAATAAGAGGGTTAGCATGGGGGGACATTATATGAGTCAAGTCATCATCACTGAAGCTAATTACGTTGTCCGCCGTATGCTGCTTCTTCCTCCCAGTTTGCTGCTCCTTGTTGTTGGCTGGGCTTTTGGCAGGTCGGGTGGTGACCATATTGACCACCCCTACTGCAACTTAGTTTCGAGGAGGAGAAGGCTCCTGTCCTTCTCCGCCGGCTGCTCTAGAACTCTGCCCAAGGTCCTTGACAAACCTGGTGAGGTGGCCCCTGTGAATTAACTCCTCGATCTCCCTCTACAACGTCTTGCAGTCTTCAATAGAATGTCCAGCAGAGCGGTAAAAATCACAATATTTTGACTGGTTCCCGATATCCTTCTTTAGTGGCTTTGACCACTTCAAGAATTTTTTTTCGAGGATCTGCATAAGGACATTTGAGCATGTGTTTGTCAAGGGCATAAAGCTGATGGGCCCGTAATATCTGCGTTTTGGCGACCCAGTTCTATGTTGCTTCCGACGGGAGTAATCACCGCCGCTGTATTTTCTTTTTCCCTCTCTAGGGAATGGGCAGGGTTGGTCTTCCCGTTCTAGGTGTTTGGCTTCATTGGCTTCCCCTGCCGTCGCATAAGCCCGGGTGATTGATTCTACCTCCCGGAAGGTCTGGAGGTTCTTGTGGGCCAAGTGCTTAAAGAAGTCCTCGTAGGTCAGCACAGAAATAAAACTGTCTAGCTTCATCTCTTCCATGATCCGGGGAATCTGCCTAGCCTCCGTCACGAAACGGTCTAGGAATCTCCGTGGGTTCTCCCCTGGGTTCTGCTTGATGTGTGAGAGATGCCACGGCTGCTTCTCTTCCCGTCGGCTCGAAGCGTACTGATCTAGGAAGAGGTCGGTAAGCTCCCTGAAGCTTCGAATAGGGTCTGAATGGAGATGATGGAACCAAATGCGAGCATCTCCCTTCAGCATGAGTGAAAAGTAGCGGCATATTGTTGAGTCTTCCAACCCTTGTACACTCAGATGGATGCGAAAGTGATCTAGATGGTCAACTAGATCATTGCTTCCATCGTATGAGTCAAGGAAAGGAATCTTGAACTTGGTGGGCAGTGGACGATTTAAGATCTCTGCTTGAAGGGTGATCTGTCAAAGTCAACAGCGTGCTCATCGTCCTTGAACACGTGGTTCCAAATCTTTTCCACCCGTGGATCTACGTGAGCAGCTTTGGCAGATCTCTTAGAGTTGAGGTAAGCTCTCAACTATTTTTTGTCCCCGAAAGGTCCAGTAGCCAGCCGGCTACTGCTTCCAATGGACCCGGTAGTCTTGTAGGCTCGCTCCTAGACTGAGTTTCCATTCTCCATCCAAGAGTACTGAGGGTTTCTTCTTTCCGAACTTTCTTCCGGTGTTATGCTCCCAGAGCGCTCTTCAGGCTTGTTCTGGCCTGGAGCACGTAAAGAGGCTGGGATTTGTTCATTTGTCGGATTTATGGGCCTTCTGGCCTGCTTCTTTTTTCTCTGACCACCTTTTCTGGTGGCCGGCATAGGGATGGCTGTGGGCGGAGCCCCCTACTGTGGCTGCTCTTGTTGAGAGCAGAGTATTTAGAACAGACAGTTGTTAATCTGCATCTGCTCCATCAGTTGTTGAAAGAAAGGTGTAGGCACCCCGCCCGCCATCCTATTGACCAAGGTACCAGCAGTGTGGTTCTGGTCGGGAGAAGTGGCGTCTCTAGCGGGCTCACTAGCTTGGGCTCTCGTATTCACCATTGCGGATAAGCCTGGTAGTGAAAAGAGGGTGTTTTGGGGGAGTGTGGTTGGCTTTTCGTAAGCGCTTCCCACAAACGGTGCCAATGATGCTTCTTTGGATTCGAACTTTGAACAGATTTGAGGTCGTCTACTTGACTAGTTCCGGCTTCGCTCACAGAGTTGGGATCCTGCACACCACTAAACAAATAGGAGGTCAGTATGTCGATGTAAAGTTATCCCACCGAAAACACTCTGACACTCAAGTCAGTAAGAAAGCCTTCAAAATCTGGGAAAGTGCTGAGAACTAAAATTGAGAGGGTAGGAGAGAATGTGTGAGAAAGGAGTGTTTGGATGTCCCGATGAAAGAGAGGCTTAGCCGTCTCTTGAATCTGGAACGGTAGGAAGACAGTAAACGGCTGTAGAGAGCACATTTGTATGCCTTTGAATCTCTGAGTGTTAGCAAAGAGTGTCTGGGTATCAGAGATCGTTAGGTCTCTAAGAGAGAGAGATTGGAAGCATAACAGAAAGCATGCCCAGGAACGAAAACCCTAGGGCTTATTTGAATTGCGGCAAGGTGATCTTCCCTGGTTAGAAGGCGTGATCCTGTGCTATTTTTGGCGGCCTTCCTTCTACAGGAAGGCGCAAGTTGCCTAACTTGTTGAGATTGCTTCCTTTCTTGGCGGTTAGCGGCTTTTCAAACTGCTCGCCTTCCTTTCATGCACTTTACCGTTGGAAGCTCTAGTTGGTAGGAAATTGGAAAAATCTAGCGCCTTCCTTATGGGAAGGGCGCTGATTTTGTTAATATCCTTTTTGGGTGTTGATTGAGTTTATGGAAGGCGCAAGTCAGGGAAAGAGCTATTGCTAACCGCCTACTGGATCGTGAGCCCAAGTGGGACAGGCCCATAGAAGCCTTCTTATTTTTGGGCCTGCTGTGACAGTTATTCCGGTCAACGCTTGAGTTGACCGTTCTGAGCGTGAGTTGGTCGCCTGCCTATGCCTTAGTCGGTCAACGCTGGCGTTGACTATCGGGCGTGCGTTTGGGCCTTTCAGGATTTGGGCCTTCACCTCCTGTTGGGCCAATGTTGGAGTTGGCCGTCCAACAGGCCATTTGGACCTTCTTTGACTATTGAGCCAACCCAATTACAGTATATCCATCAATATTAATTAAGCTAATATAGTTAGATTTAAGGTCAAATATAAAAAAAATTATATCAAAAGTCAATATTAAATTGGATCATATCAAGTGAAGGCATGCCTGATCGGCGCCTGATTGGCACCTGAGGGCCGACTCCAATGTGTTTGTGCGTAAATCACGCTTGAGAGGATGCCCAAGTGTCATGTCCTATGGGATCAACGCTCAAAGAGCACCTGAGCAGTGTTCATGCACCGGATCCAGTGGACCAGCGTCTGTCAGGCACTTGTGGCAGGTGTGAGATCCAGCAAGCCAACACTAGTGCCGGCTCGCGACATAGAAACCCCACGAGGGTTTTTGAGTGGCATTTTTCGGCATTCCACGGTAGAGAGAGAGAGAGAGAGAGCGCGAGGAAAAAGAGAGAGAAGGGAGAGATCAAGATTCTCGAGTTCAAATCCGACTTGGAGCTAGTTAGAGAAGTGATAGATTGGGTCGAGGCAAATATACTCATACCCTTTCTCTCATTTCTTTACACTTTCGTTCCGTTTTCTTTAGGTATCCTCGTTCCGATACCCGATTAAATTTATATTTTATAGGACCCATGACTTGAGCATGCATATATGTTGATTCATGTCTAATTTTCTAGTTTTAATCGATATTTCGTATCAAAATCCTAACTCATGCCCGAATGCTTTTATTAATTTATTTTTGAGATTTTTACATAAATTGGCTTTAAAAAATCATTACCCATAACTTGAACATGCTAATTTATCAATGGGGTGTCTGATTTGATAATTTTATACGGTATTATGCTCACTGAAATCTTAACCCATGCCCCTTTTAGTTTTACCCGAATTAATTATAATTTATAAGTGATTTAATTTTAGAAATCCATAACCCTAACTTTTTGGATACGAGTATTCCATATATTTAGTTTTTATGTACGTAGAT
>JAODPA010118962.1:0-18393 GCA_025585075.1 Nepenthes mirabilis | reverse complement strand
GGTGATTATTGTATACTTATTATGAATTATTATTTGTTACTTACGATTCAAATAAATAATCTGGGTCTCAACAAGTGGTATCAAAGATATTGTTATTTATATCATGTATTGAACCTTATTTGAATCGATGGAAGTCGAAACAAAGATTTATTATTTGTGCAAATGATGCATCTTTCGGTATTTGCTACACAAAAACCCAAGTCAAAATTTAATGAGAAATGGACTTTTGACTATAAACAAATTTGTAACTATATTCGATAATTTATAAATGATAACACGTACAATTACATTTGGAATGGGACGAATGTAGAGATTTTGTGAGAAAAATTGGAGACGCTTTATACTTAAAAAATCGGTAACAACAAATTATACCATTGGATGAAATTGATGCCAATGATGTACAAAGATGGCACATCTATTACTAATCACTTGAATGAGTTTCAAAGATGTGTGGATTAGTTGAGTGGCTTAGGCATCAAATTTGATGATGAGTTATTAGACTTGTAGTTGTTGACTACCTTACCAGACTCTCAAGAAGTGATACAAATTACTATCGCTAAAATAATTTCAAATAACGTGGTAACTCTAAAAATAACAAATGGAGCTGTGCTAAATGAAGAGATGAGATGCTAATCACAGGGCTCTTATTCTTCATACTCTGAAGTACTACTCTCTAAGTTACAGGGAATGAATAAAGGGTTTGGCCCTAAATCTGGTGAGAAGAGATGAAACAAGTCCATATCGAGGTATTAAAACCTCGAGTGCCATTACCGTGGACAAAAGGAACACATTAAAAAATATTGTTACAAGTAAAAGTATAAGAATACCGACAACAATGAGAAAAAAGCTGACAAAACTCGAGATGAAGAAAGAGCCTCAATTATTACCAAGGGTAGCCTTTGGTTAGTATGTAAAGAAAATAAGGTGATCAATCTAACGAAACATGAAACGAATTCAGTGGTAGACAGCAGTGCCTCACTCCACATAATGTCATGAAGAAAATTCTTCACATCTTACACTTTTAGTAATTTTAGAGTGTTAAAGATGGGTAAGGAAGACACATCTCAAATTGTTGGTTATGGTGACATGTGCCTCATCACCAACAATGGGACCAAATTGCTGTGGAAGGATATATGACACATCCCGGATATTCGACTGAACCTAATTTCACTGGGAAAACTTGACAAGGATGTATGACACATCCCGAATATTCGAATGAACCTAATTTCACTCGGAAAACCTGACAACAAAGACTTTTGTAACACTTTCTATAAAGAAGCGTAGAAATTGACTAGAAGATCTCTAATAGTTGCTCGAGAAAAGAAAGTTTCCAACTTGTATATATCACAAGCCTCTATTTTAGTTGGAGATGTGCATGTTACTAGAAGTGATGAGTCTTCAAATTTGTGATATTGATAGCTAAATTACATGAGCAAGAAGGGACTAAACTGGTTAACCAAGAATGACTTTCTTCAGCGTGTGAAGGAAACCAAACTAAAAACTTGTCCACATTGCATGGTAGGGAAGCAACTACGAATTTCATTCCATAAAAACTTGTCCACAAAGAAGGCTAGTCTTCTTAAGTTTGTTTACACTAACATATGTGACCCTCTTAAGGTAAAAATACTCGAATACACACTGTACTTTATCACATTTATTGATAATTGTTAAAGAAAACTATGAGTGTATCCGCTTAAACTAAAAGATTAAACCCTTGACAACTTCAAATAATTTCATGCCTTAGTAGAGAGGTAAACGGGGGGAGAAGTTGAAGTGTATCTGAATTAACAATAGTGATGAGTACATCAGAGCATTTGACATGTATTATCGGACCCACAAATTTTCACACTAAAGTACTTCACTGAAGATACCGCAACTAAATGGTATAGTCAAACGGATGAATCGGATGCTGATGGAAAGAGTTCGATATTTGCTTTTGGAGGCGAAGCTCTCCAATTCATTTTGGAGGGAAAGTATTAAATGTCATAGTTTATATTATCAACCTATCACCGAGCAATCCACTGAATGAAGATGTACCAAAGAAGGTGTGGTCCAAAAAGGATGTGTCCTACAACCACTTGCGCGTGTTCAAGTGTAAGGCCTTTGTTCACATCCCTAACGACGACAGGTCCAAGTTGGAGTCAAAAATAAGAGAATGCATCTTTCTTAGTTATGGGAAAGATGATTTAGGCTATCAGTTCTACGATCTAAAAGAAAAGAAGTTTATTCAATCGAAGGATATGGTATTCGTCGAAGATTAGACAATTAAAGATATCAACAAATAGGCAAAGGTCATTTCCAACAACAATAGTAGCCGAATTTGCGATACAAATCTGTCTTTCATACCGATGCCTATTCATAATGAACACGGTGATCAAGGCAATCCCAAAGGGGAAGAAAAGTATAAGACTCCTACTCTTGATGATGAGGATGATATTGTTCCTCATGATGTTGCTGACCCAACTAAGATCATTCCATTGCGATGATCCACGAGAGATTGAAGGCCCTCTATTCGTCTATCAACTGGTGAGTATGTGTTATCGGTGGAGGGGAGCCCAAAAGCTTTGATTAGGATCTAGAGGATGAGTACAAAGTGGAGTGGATGAAAGTCATGCAATATGAAATAAGATCTTTATAGCAAAATCATACGTTCAAGCTGATAAAACTATCGAAGGACAAACGAGCATTGAAAAATAAGTGAGTCTTCCATTTGAATGTTGATAAGAACAACCCATAACCAAGATATAAGGTGATACTGGTTATGAAAGGTTTTAATAAGTAGAAGGATGTTGATTTTGACAAGATT
The DNA here is from genome assembly GCA_025585075.1 of Nepenthes mirabilis. NCBI lineage: Eukaryota > Viridiplantae > Streptophyta > Magnoliopsida > Caryophyllales > Nepenthaceae > Nepenthes > Nepenthes mirabilis. The sequence goes on along the minus strand of JAODPA010118962.1, from coordinate 15,587 downwards.
TTTACCCTAGTTGTAAAGATGTTTTCGATTCGGGTGGTGCTTAGATTGGCCACGCTTCTTGATTTGGAAGTGGAACAATTGGATATGCGGATGGCATTTCTTCATTGTGATCTTGAGAAGGAAATCTATATAGAGCAGCTAAAGGGATTCTGTACTAAAGGAAAGAAATGTTTGGTATGTCGTCTGAAAAAAAGTCTATATAAGTTGAAGAAGGTTTCGAGATAGTAGTATAAAACATTCAAATATATAATGGTGGATTAAGGCTACCAAAAGACTATTTCAAACCATTGTATCTTTATTCAAAGGTTATTCGATGATGATTTTGTTATTCTCCTCCTCTATATAGATGGTTTGCTTATTGTTGGACAAAATATCTCATGGATCAATGAATTGAAGCAATAGCTCAAGAACTCCTTTCACATGAAGAATTTGGGACCGAGGAAGCAAATTCTTGATATACAAATATTTTACAGCTGTAAGGCAAAAAAAAACTATGGATATCCCGGAAAAGGTATGCTAAAAAGGTGCTTTAATGTTTTAACATGAAGAAATCCAAATGGGTGAGCAATCCATTGGCCAATCACTTTAAACTGAGCAACCGACAATATCCTTCCACAGATGATAAAAAGGCAAGTATGAAAGACATTCCCTACTCTTTGGTCATAGGTAGTTTAATGTATACTATTGTGTATACGATACAGGATATTATTCATACTGTTGGTATTGCCATGTTTCCGGGACATAATACGGAAGACACAACACAATACAACTCACAGAAGACCTCATCGGATATAATTCGGATAATAAAATACATAATCTGCTATCCGTAAGTCAAAAAGAAAAATCTAATGAAACAACAACTCATCTACAAAATATAAATATCCCATAATTCTTAATACAGAGTCCAAGGCCGACAATATTAAAATATACCCCTTTATCAAGAGCCTAACAGGCATATACATCCATGCTCACCAGGGAAATAATATTTTACCACATCGGCTCCGAACACTTATACTCGTATTTAAGCTACTAGTCTGAATAGATAAAATATAAAAATGTGAGTCTAAAACCCAACAAATATCATCGTATATGTAAAATAATATATATATATCAGAGAAAATGAATATCATATCATACACCTGAGTCAGAAAAATCTGGATCATTTCTTTTACCGCTATATCACCAACCAAACTCCCCTTCCGCAGGCTCTTTACTGCGTAATTCAAGCAAACAAATGAAGAAGAACCATTATGCATCAGAAAAAGAATAGCAAATAGGAAGGCATTGGAACTGAGGTGCATAATTATACCATCAGAAAATCCAACATTACATTGCCCCAAAGCATGGCATACGTAGTCTCTTCACTTCGCCAAGAATTTGAGATGCAGCACAGAATTCTAGCATAAGAAAATTGTGTTGGCGTAAAACACGAAAGGCACGGTGATCGAGCGGACAAAGCTCTTGGACAGCAGCACAGAGCAGAGTTATCGGACGGACAAGAAAAGTAACGATAGAAAAACGAGAGAGAATATACGAAATTTTAATGTGGAAAACCCTTCTTCAATCAAGGAAAAAACCACGAAAGAATATATTATAAAATGATTGTTTACAAGTGTTAGCTACACAAGCTCAAACAAAAGGAAAATAATCTCAAGTGTACAATCTCTCTCTAATGTTTCTCACTCTATCTTTACAACAAAACTTGCCCACAACTTTCTCAAGACTCACTCCAAGGCTGCTCACAAAGACACGGTACAAGCACTCCAAATCCTCTTGACAGCACACTTGCGCACACCCAACAAGGGCACACAAACCTTGTATATATACACAAATGGCCTAGTGGACAGCCGGCCACCCTATTGGCGCTAGGGTGGCAGGACCACGCTACCTAGGCCTGTCACAGTAGGCGCACGCCAGGCATGCCAGAGTGGCAGGCCTGACACCTGAAAAGTTGTAATCGCCTCAACATCCAATCAGAGTAGGTGACCAACGTATCTGTAAAATGTGGTTACAGCAGGCCTATGAAGATAGAGTCAACGCCTACGCTCTCAGGGTCCTCGTTCATGTCCTTAGCAACCTCTCAGACATGACGCCTCCAATAAGTCCTCGTCCGCTTTAACAGACTTCTCCAATCAATCATCAAAGTCCTCGTCCATTTTTCCAATGGAGTCCACGGGCATAAGTGCCACTCGGGAGTGACCCCAACAAACTTTCCCTCACGACCGAGTGGGAGTGAAGTTAGTCAGATCGGCAATGTCACAACAAGCTTTCAGCTTTCCCTTCAGCAAAACCTTGGTCAACATATCCGAGCCATTGTCATCCGAGCGGACCTTGCCAATTGATAGCTGCCCATCATCAAAAACATCTCTCACCCAATGATAACGCACGTTAATGTGCTTTAACCTCGAATGGAATGAGGAGTTCTTACACAAATGAATGGAATGAGCGGACCTCCGGCTTCTCTTCCTTTTTCTGTAGAGCTTTTACCGTTCCTTCCCGGGTCAAAATATTTCTCACCCTTTCCTACCAGAGGATGAAATTATTTTGCCTATTGAACTGCTCCACACTGAACGTCTCATTCTTCGTCGACGACGCCATCAAACCGACGGTTCACGAACCAGTCTCTAATACCACTTGTTGGGGCAAATAGGCGTTCGGACAGAATGCACCTGAGCGCAGTGACTGAGAGGACAAATCATTCGGACGGAGGGACAGCGCTCGGACGGACAATCAAAGGAAGAGACAGAAAACCGTGAGAAACACATGAGATTTAACGTTGATGCGTACCTGGATCCAACTTCGAACAGATTCGGATTCTCCTGGATGATCTAAACCAGCTCCGTTCACTGAGTGCGGATCCTGCACACCACTAAAACGAACAAGAGGTCAGCGTTAACGGCGGGAGGTAATCCCACCGAAAATACTCCGACGCTCAAGTCAGTAAACAGCCTTCAATGGAAGGAACAGAAAAATAGAGAGAGCAATGGGAGAGGGGGAGAGAGTGCTTTGTTCCAGATGTCAGAGAGGCGCATCGCCTTTCTCGTATCTGGATGGTGGGAAGGCAAAGAACGGCCGTAAAGACTCGTTCGTTGCCTTGGAGTTTGATTGTGTTTGTGAGTTTGGTTGCCGGGAACCAGAGCTTGTTTCTCAGAGCACTTAGGGTTTTCTGTGTGAGTCAAAGCCTGAATGAGAGCACCAATGAAAGCCTCCAAGATCGCCTGAATGAAGGGATCCAAGAAAGCCTCTTAAAAAAGCCTCTCCTGGATGGTGAATCCAAAGCCTCTTTTATGGCAAAGATGGCGATCCTCCTCCTTTGGAAGGAGCGATCGTCCCTATGATCTGCTGCTGGCCTTCCTTTTGGAGGCTGATGCTTGTTGCCCAATTGTGGAGGATTATTTCCTTCTGAGGCGGCCAATCACTTTCCAACTCGGTTTCTTTCCTTCCCAGCATGTTACCGTTGGGGTTCCTTGGCTGACAAGGAGTTGAAAAGATCTGGCGTCTTCCTTATTTGAAGGGCGCCAATCTTGCTGATATTCCTTTTGAGATCGTGGAATATCCTTGAAGGGTCATGGTTGGCCTTTTTGTGATTGGTGGGCCTAAACGGGTCAGGCCCGTTACTGTTGAAAGGCTTCTTGGAGCCAAACGTGCAAAGCGCAGACGGTCAACGCTCGGGTTGACCGTCTGCGTGCGTGTTGGTCGCCCTTATGAAAGGTGTCCGTCGTTAGCCTCCAGATGGGCTTTGGGCCTGAATGAGCCAGGCCAAATATTGTAAAAGAGCCCTTTTGGGCCCAATGTATGGGGCGCAGATGGTCAACGTCCGAGTTGACCGTCAGAGTGTTGGCCGCCCTAGTGGAGAACAAAAGGAGAGCAGCGGGCGATCAACTGATGGGCTGTGGGCCATAACAGAATAGGTCCATTACTGTTACAAAGCCTCTAAAGGCCCAACAAAACTGGTCAACGCTGAGTTGACCGTCTTGGGCTTTCCCGTTCCTGGGCCCGTCTTCTTATTGGGCCGTCAAAAATATTGACTGACCTTCTTGGGCTTCTGTTGATCTTTCTTTGGGCCAGCCCATTATTGGTGTACCCATCACTAGCCCCCCATACTAGTGGTCAGATTTCTGGCTTCCAGTATATTCATGATGGGATGTCTTTTCTTGCTTGCAGGACCTCGTGGTAATTCTTTAAAAGCGTAAAGGAGAGTTTGACCGGAATTATTGACCGTCCTGGCCAATTTCGGAGTTCCAGAATTGTTGACCGTCCTGGTCAATTCCGGAGTTTCAGAATTGTTGACCGTCTTGGTCAATTTCGGAGTTCCAGAATTGTTGACCGTCCTGACCAATTTTGGAGTTTCAGAATTGTTGACCGTCCTAATCAATTTCGGAGTTCCAGAATTGTTGATCGTCCTTGGCCAATTCCGGAGTTCCAGAATTGTTGACCGTCCTGGCCAATTTCGGAGTTTCAGAATCATTGACCGTCCTCATCAATTCCGGAGTTCCAGAATTGTTGATCGTCCTTGCCCAATTTCGGAGTTCCAGAATTGTTGACCGTCTTGGTCAATTCCGGAGTTCCAGAATTGTTGAATGTCCTTGGCCAATTCAGGGAATGATTTCTGCCAGCTTTTGGCTGGATTGCACGGCCGAAACCGACACGTGTCTTCCTTTAGTTGGGCGAAGATCCTGGTCATTAATGCGCTAGAGATCCGTCCTTTTGCAGGGCCAAATGGAGAAGTGACACGTGGTAATCTCGACGGTGTCATTTATGAGGGGTTTCTGCGTCAGAGCTCGTCCTTTTGAGGGTCAAATGAGGAAGTGACGCGTGGCGGGACTGACAGTTTCCTTTGCATGCTTGACGCTTAAGTTTCCTGTCCGTTTTTTGAAATCAGTTACGCCTCCCATCCTTCGTCTTCCTCATTCCCGTTTCTCAACTAAGTCCTTCAAAGACACCCTAAAACTTTTTCCGATTATGGCTTCCGTGGCGGATTTCTCATCCAATCTGAGAGAGGACGACATCAAGGCTTTGTGCGTCGAATTTAACATCCCTAAAGAGATGGTCTGGAAGGTCCCAGGCAAGGACGACAAAGCCTTTTTTCCACCGGATGGCTACATTGCGGTTTACGAGGCTCATCTGAGGAGTGGCCTCTGCCTGCCATTGCCGGAGGAACTCAAAGCGATCATGAAGGCTTTGCGTGTTCCCATCGCCCAACTCCATGCCAATGCAGTGAAGTATCTCTGCACTTTGTGTATTTTTGCTCGAAAGTTTGGCAAAAATTTTAGGATGACGGGCGTTAGGGTTGTATTTAAAGTAATTCAGGGGGGAGAGTGGATATCGCTCACCCCTCGTGCCGGAATAAAAATTAGCTCGGCCATCCACGATTCGTTGAAGAACTGGAAAAATCGATTCTTTTTCGTGAAGGTGTCGGAGAAGTTGCCTCTTTCCAAGAGCTGGGGTACGATTCCGGACGTCTACTTTGGGACGCCATCTCTGACGAATTCGTCTGCTTATGAGTGGCTGCTTGATGGGATAAAGAAGAATCCAGAGGACTTTAAGCGGGACTTTCTGGTTTCCCGAATAGAGTCCAAGAAAGTTAACTGGGGGCCGCCGTCTCCAATTCAGAAGCCGCGGCCTCTGATTAAGATGACGAGGCCTGAGGACTCTAAGGGTGTGATCATCCGCCCAAGGTCCTCAGAGGAAACTGTTGAGAGGGCTACTGCTACGCCCTCAACGTCCTGATCGCAGATTGACCCTGTGGCTGCCGGGATCTGCGGTGGACCCGGCAGTACTTCTAGAGTGGAGAAATCCATCGAGGACTGGCCGGTGGAGGCCGGAGGAGTTGTCCTGGCCCAACCTGCAGTGAAGGTGGTTCCAGGCGCCACCTGGATGGAATCGGCGGAGGAGCCAGCTCGCGACATGCCTGAGGGTTCGCACGTTTATATTGTGGAGCCGTCAACGAGGGCCGATCCACCAGTAGCTGCTCCAAAGGCAGCCAGGAGGAAAAAACCCGCTACCACTACTCCAGTGGCTGCAGGAGAGGAGCCCGCCGCTGCCGTTGATGATGATGAGTTTTTGGAGCGCATTTTGGATAAGGCAGCGGCGTGTTCGGGGCGAGAGGGTGCTCCTGGCTCAACATCTCCGATCCCACCACCAGCTGGGCCAAGCCTGGAGTCCAGACCTGTGAGGTCCTACAGGAAGACTTACGAGGTATGACCTCTGCAACGACTCCCTTGTATTTTTTCTTTATGTTTATGAACTCACACTTTGTTTTTGTCCAGTACAGCCAAGAAGATTGGCCTCAGCTGTCTCCCGGGAAATGGAACAACGCGATCGCACCATTACGGACCGGGAGGCTGAGATAACCTAGCTAGATGCCAAACTAGCCGCCTTTGGAGGGGAGCTCCGCGAGCAGACAGCTGCTCTTGAGGCTGTCATGGCGGGCGTGGAGACGGAGAACGCCGAGCTGAAGGCGGAGATTGCCGAGCTGAAGACGGAGGTTGCTCGCCTAAAGGAAGAGGATGGCCAAATAAAAGCGAGCAACAAACGCCTCGTAGATCGAGCCGCCGCCGCAGAGAGCGAACTGGCTACTCGGATGAGCCTCCATGAGGTCGGGGGCGCACTACACGCCCGGCTGTTGGATGGGCTCAACATTGGACGTCACGTCGCGCGGTTGGTCGTTCCTGACTTCCCAGTGGAGTTCATTAACCAAAGGAACCGCACAGCGCACCGCAAGGAAGATCTGGTGGGAGAGCCCTGAGACAGCCAGGGTGGTGCACCACCCCTGTAGCCTATTGCATTTCTTTTGTTTTTTGGACCGTATGTAAATTGTAACATATTTTGTGAGCAATAAAATGGAAGCTTTTTTCAGTTCAGTGTATATTGTCTTTTATTGCTTCGTGTATACTTATGTTGTTGCATCGGGCGGCCAACCTGGTCGGCCGGTGACCGTTGATCGGTTGCCTAAGGAGCTGAGCCCCCAGGCTCGGCAGGTGGTTACATTAACCAGTCTTGCGGTGCTGTCCAAGTGAAAACTTGGGCAGTCAGTGTTAGAGAAGGTATGCTTCTCGTTATTGTCTGACCACGCTATCCTTTCGCCGAGAAGGTTAGTGCGTGGGGTAGCCAAGTTGGTTGGCTGGCTGCCTAAGGAGTATGATCCTTAAGTCAGGCAGGCGGTTGTAATAACCAACCTAGTGGCGCTGTGTAAGTGAAGACTTGGGCTGCCAATGTTGGAGAAGGAGTACTTCTCCCTTCGACCGTCGTTGACTGACATTGCTGCTCCCCGAAAGGAGGTCGTCGCGTGTGCCATTCTTGTCCCCTAAGGTTTTCAGACCGCTATGGGCCACTTGGATGACCAAGGTTTAGTACGACCGCTATTGGACCGCTCGGATGACCGAGGTTTCAGACCGCTCATGGGCCACTTGGATGACCAAGATTCTAGACCGCTCATGGGCCACCTGGATGACCAGGGTTTCAGACCGCTTATGGGCCACCTAGATGACTAGGGTTTAAGACCGCTTATGGTCCACCTGAATGACCAGGGTTTCAGACCACTTTTTGGGCCACCTAGATGACTAGGGTTTAACGAGAGGGTGAAGACCCTCCCGACTTAGAGGCAGTTTAGGTAGGGTGGATACCTGCAAGGCAAACGCAGTTTATATATGTAAGACCTAGGATCCTATATGCTAAGTAAACCTCTTATTTTACTCAATTACACAATCATGCGAATGAATGCACACAGACGGGTTAGTACGTACCTGGGTTCCCTATTGGAAGTAGCGTTTTCAGGTGAGTTGCGTTCCACGTTCGTGGGACCAACTTTTCGTCCTGGTTTCGGAGTTTATACGCTCCGTTGCGCAGGACGGCGGAGACAATAAAAGGTCCCTCCCAGTTGGGAGAGAGTTTGTTTCGGCCGGCCAACTTGCCGTAGCCTCGATGCCTCATAGGACCAAGTCCCCAACGTTGAATTACCGAGCTTTCACCTTTTTATTGTAGTACCGGACAACTCGATGTTAGTACGCTGCTGTCCGTATTCTGACGGCGTCGCGGGCTTCCTCTAGCAAGTCCAAGTGCTCCCTGATTTTTTGGGAGTTGGTCTGTGGGTCGAAGGACTCCACCCTGAGACTTGGGAGCCCGACTTCGACAGGGACTACCGCTTCAGTCCCATAACAGAGGCTGAAGGGTGTCTTGCGCGTTGGTTCCTTCGGGGTTATACGATAAGACCAGATAACGGCTGGGAGCTCGTCAACCCAGGAGCCCCCGGCGTCCTCCAACTTAGTTTTTAACCCGTGGAGTAGCGTACGGTTTGTGACCTCCACCTTCCCGTTGGCCTGGGGGTATGCCACCGAAGTATGGACCAGCTTGATTCCAAAGCTAGTGCAATACTTGGTGAAGCGTTTTTCCAAAAATTGGGTCCCGTTGTCGGTCACCACGACCTCGGGGATGCCAAATCTGCAGACAATGCTCTGGCGAAGAAACTCCAGAGCATTGTGTTCTGTGATCTTCGCAAGCGGGGCAGCCTCGACCCACGTAGTGAAGTAGTCGATGCCCGCGATGATAAACTTTCTCTGTCCCGTAGCAATGGGAAATGGGCCGAGTATATCAAGCCCCCATTGTGCGAAGGGCCATGGAGCCTAAAGTGACTTCAGGTCCGCGGACGGCTGGTGGTGAAGGTTTCCATGAAGCTGGCAGCTTTCACATTTCTTCACAAACTCGAGCGCGTCATTTTTCATCGATGGCCAATAGTAGCCCTGTTGCATGATCTTGAAGGCCAGGTTTTTCCCACCTACATGTGATCCACAGATCCCGAGGTGGACTTCACCCAGCGCGTAGTTGGCCTCCTCGGGAGAGAGACAGCGGAGGTATGGAGTCGATTATCCGCGGCGATACAGTCGCCCATCAACTACCGTGTACCAGCCAGCTGTCTTTTTTATTCGCTTGGCCTTCTCGGCGCCCTCTGGGAGTGATCCGTCGGCCAAGTATCTAAAGTAGGGCGTCATCCAGTTGTTCGTTTCGGAAATCTGCATCGCCTCCTGTTTTTCTATGCTCGGAGGGTTCAGGGTCTCCCGCATGTCCCTCGAATACTGCTCTAGGTTCTCGGCAGCAGCGGCTCTAGCCAGCCGATCTGCCTTCCAATTTTCAGCTCGAGGAACGTGAGCAAAGGTCAACTTGTCGAAGCCCTAGATGGCCTCCTTTTCCTTTGCCAGGTATCTGGCCAAGGAAGGGTTGTTCGCCTCGAAGCCCCCGTTGACTTAGTTGACGATCAGTTCGGAGTCGCTGTGAACCTCCAACCTTTTAGTAGAGCACTCCTTTGCTAACCGCAAGCCAGATAGCAGGGCTTCGTACTCAGCGACGTTGTTGGTCGCTGGGAAATCAATTTTCAGGGAATATTTGATTTCGAATCCATCAGGGGTCGTTAGGATCACCCCTGCTCCGCTGCCACTGTCCGTGGACGATCCGTCCACGTGGAGTGCCCATTCTGGGACCTCGTTGGGTTGTTCTTTGTTTTCGACGGGCTGTTCCTCGTGAATTGGGGTCGTTGTCTCAACGATGAAGTCAACCAGAGCCTGGGCCTTTATGGAAGGTCTGGGCCTGAATTCGATGTCGAACTCACCCAATTCAATAGCCCACTTTACCAGCCGTCCAGAAACGTCTGGTTTTTGGAGTATGCCCTTCAGTGGTTGGTCAGTAAGAACCACTATGCAATGCGCTTGAAAGTATGTCCTTAATTTTTACGCTGCGAAGATAAGCGCCAATGCCATTGTTTCAGCGCGCGGATAGCGAGTTTCCGGGCCGGTCAATGTTTTCCTTACATAGTAGACCGGCTGCTGGATATCGGATTCCTGGCGCACGAGGACGGAGCTGAGGGACACTTCTGATACAGCCAAGTAAAGGTACAGCTCCTCTCCGTTTTTGAGTGACGCTAACAATGGTGGGCTGGCCAAATACTGCTTCAACTCATTGAAGGTGATCTGGCAGTCAGCTGTCCACTGGAATCTATTAGATTTTGTCCCTCTCAGGGCTTTAAAGAAGAGCTGGTACTTATCTCCAAACTTCGCGAGGAAGCGGGACAAAGCTGTCAGCCGCCCAGTCAATCGCTGGACGTCTTTTACGTTTCGTGGGGAAGCCATGTCAGCCAGGGCTTTGATCTTCTCTGGGTTTGCCTCGATCCCCCGCTGGGAGACGATGAAACCCAAGAACTTCCCAGAGGTTACCCCGAAGACACACTTGGCTGGATTTATCTTCATTTGATGCTGGCGGAGCACTTCAAATGACTCTCCCAGGTCATGTATGTGGTCGCCGGTGACCCTGCTCTTGACGAGCATGTCGTCGACGTAGACCTCCATGTTGCGACCGATTTGTTTTTCAAACATCTTCTTGAACAGTCGCTGGTAGGTTGCCCCAGCGTTCTTCAGTCCAAAGGGCATTACTTTGTAGCAGTAGGTACCCTGGTCCATCATGAATGAGGTATGCTCCTCGTCTTCTGTACTCATTCTAATCTGGTTGTAGCCCGAATAAGCGTCCATGAAACTTAGCAACTTATGCCCTGCCGTGGAGTCAACCAGCATGTCAATCCGGGGTAAGGGAAAGCTGTCCTTCGGGCAAGCCTTGTTGACGTCGGTAAAATCGACACACATTCGCCATTTTCCGTTGCTCTTCTTGACCAGGACGACATTTGAGAGTCAATCGGGGTACTGGACTTCTCTAATAAATCCAGCGTCCAGTAGCTTTTTCACCTCCTCTCGGATGGCGATCAGCTTTTTGACAGAATAGTTCCTTCGTTTCTATCAGAACGGCTTTCGGTCAGGATCAAGACCTAGCTTGTGGACCATCACCTTAGCTGAAATCCCGGGCATGTCCGCGGGAGTCCAAGCAAAAAGGTCCGCGTTTATTCGTAGAAACGCGATCAATTCATCGCGTAGTTGCCCGGTGAGTGAGTCGCCGATCTGGACACACTTGTCCGGTTCCCCCGAGTCCAGTGGGACCAAATCCGTGGCTTCGTCAGGCTGCGCCTGTTGCAGAGTGGTCTCGTCTTGATGATCGAGTTCTCCCACCATGTCGGTTTTGCCACTAGGGGCAATCTAGGCCATGTAACGGGTCCGCCCAGTGACCTGGTCTCCCAAAATTTCTCCGACGCCGTAGGGCGTTGGAAATTTTATTTTAAGGTGTGAAATTGACGTGACTGCCCAAAATGCCGTTAGGCACGGCCTGCCCAGTATCGCATTGTAAACAGAGGGCAAATCAACCAATAGAAAGGTTAGCATGCGACTTGCTGTTTTTGGATAGGTGCCCAGGGTGACTTCCAGTTGGATTGTCCCTTGAACGGGCACCGGTTCATTGTCAAGGCCGTATAAAGGTCTTTCAGCAGGTTTTAGTTGATTCTTTTTAGGCCTAATCTAAAGAACATGTCCAAGTAGAGCAAGTCTTTAGAGCTACCATTATCAATAAAGACTCGCTTCAACTGGTAGTCTGAAATACCATCTGAAACGAATACCGAGATTACAAGGGGGTCAGCATGGGGGGAGATTATATGGTTTGAGTCATAATCACTAAAGCTAATGATGTTGTCTACTGTGCGCTGCTTCTTCCTCCCAGTCTGCTGCCCCTTGCTGTCCTCCGGGCTCCTGGCAGGTCTGGTGGGGACCATGTCAACCACCCCTACCGTAATCCTGTTCCGGGGAGGAGTCTGCTTCTGACCCCCTTCATCAGCCGCTCCTGAATTATGTCCAAATCCTTTAACGAATCGGGTGAGGTGTCCTCTGCGAATCAGGTCCTCAATTTTCCTCTGCAGTGTTTTACAGTCTTCGGTTGAGTGGCCAACAGAGCGATGGAAGTCACAGTATTTGGACTGATTTCCAGAGTCTTTCTTCAGTATCTTTGGCCACTTCAAAAACTTTTCTCCACGGATTTGCATCAGGATATTGGAGCGCGTGTCTGTCAAGGGCGTGAAAGTAGTGGGCCCGTGATCTTTGCGTTCTGGGGGCCCAGTCTGGCGCTACTTCTGGCGGGAATGTTCTCCGCCACTGTACTTTCTTTTTCCTTCACCAGGGAACGGCTAAGGCTGATCCGGCCGCTCAGGATATTTTGCCTCGTTGGCCTCTTCTGCTGCAGCGTAGGCCCTGGTAATGGATTCCGCATCGCGAAAAGTCTGAGGGTTCTTATGAGCCAGGTGCATGAAGAAGTCATCGAAAGTAAGCGCTAAGATGAAGCTGCCCAACTTCATCTCTTCAGTAATCCTGGGGATCCTTCTGGCCTCAGCCGCAAAGTGATCCAAGAAACACCGTGGGTTCTCTCCCGGTTTCTGCTTTATGTGAGAGAGATGCCACGACTGCTTCTCTTCCCGTCGGCTCGAAGCGTATTGAGTCAGGAAGAGATCCGTAAGTTCACGAAAACTGCTAACAGTGCCTGAAGGGAGATGGTGAAACCAGATTCTGGCGTCTCCCTTCAGCGTGAGCGGGAAGTAGCGGCACATCGCTGAGTCTTCTAGCCCTTGTAGACTTAGATGGGTGCGGAAGTGATCCAGGTGGTCAACCGGATCACTACCCCCATCGTATAAGTCAAGAGACGGCATTTTAAACTTAGATGGCAGAGGACGGCTCAAGATCTCTGTAGTGAAAGGTGATCTGTCCAAATCGATGGCGCGCTCGTCATTCTGGAACACGTGGTTCCAGATTTGGTCCACTCGCGGATCGGCGCGAGTGGCGTTTGCTGATCGTTTGGAGTTAAGAAAATTTCTCAACTCCGTCTTGTCCCTGGTGGGTTCAGCAGCCGGTCGACTGCTGCCTCCAGTGGACCTAGCAGTCCTGGAGGCTCGCTCCTGGACTGTGTGGTGGTATTCTGCCCGAGAGTATCGAGAGTTTCTTCTTTCTGGGCTCTCTGTCGGAGACGTACTCCCGGAGCGTTCCATTGGCCTGTTCTGGCCAGGAACGCGGGAGGGCGCCGGAGCCGGATTGTTCCCGGCTTTGGCAAGCCTTTTGGTCAGATTCTTCTTCCTTTGGCTACCCTTTTTGGTAGCAGGAGCGGGAATGGCAGCTGGTGGAGCCACTGGCCATTGTTGTTCTTTCTGTGCACAAAGCAGTTGGAGCAGGCGATTGTTAGCCTGCATCTGTTCCACCAGTTGTTGAATATAAGGCGGTGGAACTCCGCCTGTGGCCCCGTTGACCAGGACATCAGTAGTATGGTCCTGGTCGGGGTTAGCAGCATCTCTATCGGGGTCGCTAACCTTTGCTCTCGTGTTCACCATTGTAGAAGTAGAAGGTGATAGAGAGTCTGTGCAGATTTTTTTGTAGTAGGCTTTTCGTAAGCGCTTCCCACAGACGACGGCAATGATGCGTACCTGGATCTGACTTCGAACAGATTCGGATTCTCCTGGATGGTCTGAACCGGCTCCGTTCACTGAATGTGAATCCTGCACACCACTAAAACGAACAAGAGGTCAGCATTAACGGTGGGAGGTAATCCCACCGAAAAAACTCCGACGCTCAAGTCAGTAAACAGCCTTCAATGGAAGGAATTGAAAAATAGAGAGAGCAATGGGAGAGGGGAAGAGAGTGCTTTGTTCCAGATGTCAGAGAGGCACAGGGTCTTTCTCGTATCTGGATGGTGGGAAGGCAGAGAACGGCCGTAAAGACTCGTTCGTTGCCTTGGAGTTTGATTGTGTTTGAGAGTTTGGCTGCCGGGAACCAGAGCTTGTTTCTCAGAGCACTTAGGGTTTTCTGTGTGAGTCAAAGCCTGAATGAGAGAACCAATGAAAGCCTCCAAGATCGCCTGAATGAAGGCGTCCAAGAACGCCTCTTAAAAAAGCCTCTCCTGAATGGTGAATCAAGGGCCTCTTTTATGGCAAAGATGGCGATCCTCCTCCTTTGGAAGGAGCGATCATCCCTATGATCTGCTGCTGGCCTTCCTTTTGGAGGCTGATGCTTGTTGCCTAATTGTGGAGGATTGTTTCCTTCTGAGGCGGCCAATCACTTTCCAAGTCGGTTTCTTTCCTTCCCAGCATGTTACCATTGGGGTTCCTTTGCTAGCAAGGAGTTGGGAAGATCTGGCGCCTTCCTTATTTGAAGAGCGCCAATCTTGCTGATATTCCTTTTGAGATCGTGGAATATCCTTGGAGGGTCGTGGTTGGCTTTTTTATGATTGGTGGGCCTAAACGAGCCAGGCCTGTTACTATTGAAAGGCTTCTTGGAGCCCAACGTGCAAAGCGCGGACGGTCAACGCTCGGGTAGACCGTCTGCGTGTGTGTTGGCCGCCCTTATAAAAGGTGTCCGTCGTTGGCCTTCATATGGGCTTTGGGCCTGAGTGAGCCAGGCCCAATATTGTAGAAGAGCCCTTTTGGGCCGAATGTATGCGGCGCAGACGGTCAACGTCCGAGTTGACCATCAGAGTGTTGGCCGCCGTCGTGGAGAACGAAGGAAGAGCGGCGGGCGATCAACTGATGGGCTGTGGGCCATAACAGAATAGGCTCATTACTGTTGCAAAGCCTCTAAAGGCCCAATAAAACTGGTCAACCCTGAGTTGACCGTCTTACGCTTTCCCGTTCCTGGGCCCGTCTTCTTATTGGGCCGTCAAAAATGTTGACCGACCTTCTTGGGCTTCTGTTGACCTTTCTTTGGGCCAGTCCATTATTGGTGTACCCATCAAACGTGAAAACCCTTCTGGAACCGAAGGAAAAAATCACGGGAACAGAGTCAACAGCAAATCCACTATGTGAAATAGGTTACAAACCTCCAAGATGGAATATCCGCTACACACCCGAGAAGTCAAAGAGAAAACTCTCCAGAGCAAACCAAGAAAAACACTCCTTTTCTTTTCACTCTATTTTTCTCTTTCTCCATTCTCTCACCGATGGTGCACTTTTCTTCTCCTTCACAATAACCCTTTTGCTCTCCCAAGATTGCTCTCTCAATCTTGCCCAACTCTCTCTCTCTGTTGGCTCTACTGGCAGCCCATATATATAGGCACAAGGGGCCTAGGCCCAGCCAGCCACCCTACTACCAGTAGGGTGGCAGGGTCATACCCCTTAGGCCTGCCATGGCAGGCGCACCTCTGACATGTCAGGATGGCAAGCTTGACAACTTATAAGTTGTAGCCGGCTGCCCACCCGCAACACACGACTGCAGCAGGCCTATTGAGAAAGTCAACGCCTAGGCTTCAGAGTCCTCATCCATGTCCTCAACGACCTCTCGGACATGACACCTCTGATGAATCCTCGTCCACTATTTCCACAACTTCTCGGACAATAGTTCCCGGACGAATCCTTCAGCCACTGCTCTTCCTCAATAGTCCTCGTCCAATGTTTTCAGCTACCTCGAGAACAAACGTTTTCGGATTTCTCCAAACGTCCGCGTCCATTTGTCTCCATAAGTCCGTGGACACAAACACCACAAGAGAGTAACCCCAACAAATTGAAGCATTAGCATTGCTTTAAAAAATTATACCTTTTTGTTAAAAAGAAAAGGATTAATCATTTCTTTTGATTTTATTAGTTCCCGAGAAAATGAATTATGTTATGAAAAAATAAAACAAGAATACTTGTCTAAAAAATATGATCCAAGAAATACATTTATTTTCTCAATATTAACCCGATTTATAATTTTATT
>JAODPA010118951.1:0-18394 GCA_025585075.1 Nepenthes mirabilis | reverse complement strand
CATTATATTTTAAAATTCAAATAGAGTATTTTTAAAACCAGAAGGCATTATATTTTATTCGTAATGTCCAAATATAATTGTAAATGCTATTTTATATCTGTCTTTTTCTTTAATCTGAATTTGTTAGGATTTAGATTTCATATCGAATTTTAAAAATATATATGCACTGTATAATCTATTGATTGTGTCACTTTTTTTAGGTTGGATATTTGATCTATTGTAAAACTTTTTTAAGTGATTTATAATTAATAACTAATCTTGGGACACCTCGTTCAATTGCATTTTTCATGATATAGAATGTTGTACAATTTCAATGTGATCTGGGTGGTTTAATTAATTCTGTGTCAAATAAATCTGGAGTCTCATTCATGTAATATTCTAGGAGTTCTTAATTCCTTTGAATAGATCTAACTTTGATAGGGATCTAGGACTTACACGAATCCTTTTCATAGGGTAAATCAACTTAATGTTGCTTACAATCCCAAAAGGCATTGGGTAGGTTTGAACAAACTTTTTGTTCATGTCACGAACTCAAACCAAGTAAATCAATTTAAAATAATTAATTATAATTCTTAAAATTTAAAATCCTAAACAAATTTAACCAACAATTTTAAATCTCAGAAACTCGAGTATGGCAGATCAAAATACAGAGAACCCGACAAATCAAAACCCCAATATGACTTCATCGGACAACCGTCCGAACAATATAAATATAACCTACTCTACAGTTATCGTAAGGGAGGTAATAATTTTAACTAAAATTATAAATCAAATATAGTATAATATCCCAATTGTTATCAAAATATATCTATGAGCCTATACCCGGCCAATTTCATAATCCGATCATAACAAATACTAATTTAAATTATAATAGAATCAAAACTCACCAAAACAGACGAATGGTTGATAGATCACAACCATGATCCTACACTACATTCGAATCTTCTATTTTGAATGGATAAAATAGGAAAAATGAGTATAAGGCTCAACAAGTATCATAATTAAACAAAGAAAGTCCAATAAATCAAAAGAAATATCAAATCGATAAAAATCCGTTCAAATGACAAGATAAATCTAAATCGCCGATATAACAAATTCAATAAAAATTTAAAATCCACAATTCAAAATTCAATGGTAGTCTCGTACTCAAATCAAATATTCAAATCCAAATAAATGTCTAAATTTTAAAATAGTCATCGTCGGGACGTATATATATATACGTATACATATATATAATCAAAATAGAGATGATCCAAATCGATTCCAAAGTCGATGTCGATCTGAGTCCAAATCTAAATCTAAATCTAAGGTTCGATCAGCTTGTAATATGGGGTAGAATCCGATAGCCGGATGATCCAATTGGGTGCGTAAAAGTAAAAATAGCACCGCGACAAATATTTTAAAAGTTCGGATCAAAATATATAATCAAAATCGTTTGTACAAGACATACCAAACATAATTATAGGCAAAATTGGTGAATCTCAAATTCAAGTCTAAAAATTCATATCCAAATCAATATCCAATACTAATCAACGTAAGAATACAAATTATGCACTAAATCTGGATTCTGATTATTTAAAGACTGGCTTGAGAAATGGTTATACATAATCTCGATAATCTTAGGCCAAAAATTATATACTGTATCCCCATAGATAAGATTGCTCACTATGTTTTGCCGCTCGCGGCTTTGGGTGTATTTTTTAAACTTGTCAGATATATTATGATGTCCCAATATATTCTAAGGTCAAATCAAATTATCCAAATGGGAAGGGTCACTACTCCAAATATTTTCTACTAGCAGAAAGGAATTTTCAATTAAAAAATATCTCCCCGTCGGGAGCTGGTCAGAGTCCAATAATCCAAATTCAAATGTAGTGACCACAATCCGACACGTGCATGTGAAAATATACGGTCAATGCAAGTTTCGTGAATATTTTATTACACATACTGATATAAATATATATCGAGTCTAATAAATTTTTCAGGCTTTTAGAAAAATATAAAACCTTTCAAAAATTATAAAACCCATATTAGAACTCTCAAAATCAGTTATTGAATTACACATATATATCCAGAATAAATAAAAATGTGTATAAAATATATGTATGTTAGTAAAAATTTTAAACGGTATCTAAAATAAATTAAAAATTAAATCAAACCAAAGAAAAATTTACAGATACTTGTCTATACCTTATACTTTACATATCTGAAAAAATAATATCCGAAAATGCCCGAACGGTAGCCTTTCTCTCTCCTCTGTGTGCGTTGCCCGCGCCTCAGCCACATGCTCCTCTGCGCGACTTTCGAACGCTGCTGCCGCTGCATCAACACCTCCGGCTGACCTGCCGCTTGTTGGGGATCACTCCCATGAAGAAGTTCTTGTGATCGAAGAACTTGGGTGGAGCACGAATATGCTGTTTCATAAAGGAAAGAAATTCCAATCAACACAGTTGACCAGATTGACGGTCAACATTACAGGCAAACAATGTTGACTGGTTTGGCGGTTAAGTAAACCGGAATCACTGGGAGATTTCAGAAGGGCAAATTTCAGACGGTCAACAAGGGTGTTGACCCGTCTCTTAAAGAACGTAGACGACCAACGGTTGGCCGCCAGCTAGGAAATCCAGTACAAAACCAGCTCAGCAGACTTTCTGGAGGTACATGATCTCAGACGGTTTTCAGGAGCCGTTTTTGACGAGAAATATTTATATTATTGGAAAGGATTGATCTTGTCTTTTCTGAAGTGAAAATTATCCTAGATCTCTCGATGTGCGGTTTTCAAAAAGTATTGTAACTTGCTGTATAGATGTATGCGAGAGGTGTGTGCAAGATTTTTTTTGAAAAAAAGACTCAGTGTTAGAGAGAGCGAGAGAAAAACGGTGAAGGGAGGAGAAACTGTAAGCAACCGTGTGCGTGTGTTGCTGTTACTCTGTTCTTCAATTTTCTTTCATTCTCTACTGTGTAACGGGAAAACTATTCCCAAATCTCTTACATAGTAAAATACGTTCAGTAAACGGATTGTCCCGTGATTTTTTCCTTAATTGAGAAAGGTTTTCACGTAAAATTTTTATATTCATTATTCTTCTTCTTTCACATTCCTTATTGTGTTATTTGAGTGGAAAAGTTGGTCGCCATATTTCCTAACAAGTGGCATCAAATACAGGTTTCATACTCTATTTTAATGGCATCCTCGTCGTCAAAAAATCTGCCGTTCAATATTGAGTAGTTCAACGGGTAGGACAACTTCATTCTCAGGCAAGAGAGGGTAAAGAACATTCTGACGAGAGAAATGATAATAAAAGCGTTGAAGAAGAAGGATCAAAAGCCTAAAAATTTGACCGACGATGAATGGCAAGACAAGAGAGCTTTTACAAACTGTACGATTAAGCTGTGCCTGGCGGACAACACTCTCCAAGAAGTTTTTGACCAAACTGATCCGGTGGAGGTCTGGGAGAAGTTGGAGAGTCGTTCCAAGTCCAAATTTCTGACAACCAGACTGCACGTAAAGAAGCAATTTCATGGTTTACGGTTATCAGAAGGAGGGAGTTTTGAGAAATATTTGGATGAGTTTAACCGGATATTGATACAGATGTCTGCTCTTGATAAGGAAATCAATAAGGAGGACAAAGCGTTGGTTCTACTGGTTTCTCTGCCAATCACCTATAATCATATCGTCACAACATTACTGTTTGGCAATGATATTTTAAGGTTGGATGAGGTTGTTACCTTTCTGCTCATGAACGAATCCAGAAGGTCACAGGAAACCTCATCGTACCCTCATTCTGAGATACTGGTGATCGAATCCAGGAGAAGAAGTAGAGGTCACCACTAGAAATCAAGAGAAAAAGGTCGCAGCAAATCACGGTCCAAATATCAAAACCTAGAGTACCATCACTGTGGCAAAAAAGGGCCACATTAATAAGTATTGCTTCAAATGGAAGCAAAAAAATGCAAAAAAGGGGAAAGATGACAAAGGCCGCGGGGAGGAAACGTCCTCCATTTCAGTAGTCATAAGTAGGGATCTCCTACTAACATGTTAAGGAGAAGTGGCAAACTTGACAGACATGGAATCTGGCTGGGTAATTAATTCTGACGCTACCCTATATGTCACGTCCAAAAAGGGATTGTTTACATCCTATACTCTAGGAAATTTTGGAGTAATTAGGATGGATAATAAAGGAATATCTCCGGTTGTAGGAAAAGGAGATATCATTTTGGTTACAAATAATGGGACGAAGCTGCTGTTGAAGGATGTGCACCATGTTCCTGATATTCGATTGAATGTCATCTCAGTCGGACGATTGGATAATGAAGGTTACTACAACACCTTCTGTGAAGATGAGTGAAAACTGACCAGAGGATCTCTTGTTGCAGCGAGAGGAAAAAGTGCTCCGGCCTGTATGTGATGAAGGAACATCTCCGGTTGGAGGAAGAGGAGATATCATTTTGGTTACAAATAATAGGACAAAGCTACTGTTGAAGGATGTGTACCATGTTCCTGATATTCGATTGAATGTCATCTTAATTGGTCGGCTGGATGATGAAGGTTACTGCAATACCTTCTCTGAATGTGAGTGGAAGCTGACCAGAGGGTCTCTTGTTGCAGCGAGAGGAAAAAAGTGCTCCGGCCTGTTTGTAATGAAAGTCTGCGCAATGGCCAGAGATGTGAACGTCGCAACTTGTAAAGAGACAGAGGATTTGTGGCACTGGAGGTTGAGCCACATGAGTGAACGGGGACTATCTCACTTAGCCAAGAAGGGTTTAATCACCGGGGCAAAGGAAGATGGGATAAAGAAGTGTCCTCACTGCTTAGCCGAGAAACATAAGAGAGTTTCTTTCAATGGAGTTTCGTCAAACCCAAAAATCGGACTGCTTGATCTCAATCACACAGATGTGTGTGGATCATTCAAAGAGAAGTCGATTGGTGGAGCCCAATATTTTGTTTCTTTCATTGATGACTGTTCTAGAAGGCTGTTCTAGAAGGCCAAGGATCAAGTTCTTGGTACTTTTGAGCAATTTCATACTCTTGTGGAGTATCAGACGGGGAAGAAACTGAAGGCCATCCGAAATGACAACAGCGGTGAATACTTGGGACCTTTCGATGCCTATTGCCGATCACGTGATATCAGGCACCAAAGGACACCACCAAAGACACCACAACTGAATGGAATAGTAGAACGGATTAATCGTATGCTCTTGGAGAGAGTGCGTTGTATGCTCTCTGAAGCAAGGCTTCATGCTTCGTTCTGGGCAGAAGCACTCCAGACAGCGTGGCCTACATTATCAATAGGTCACCGAGTAAGTCTCTGATTGGTGAAGTGGCGGAGAAGATATGGACGGGCGTGAAGCCATCCTATAATCATTTACGGGTGTTCGGATGTAAAGCATTCGTACACGTCCCAAGAGACAAAAGGATGAAATTGGAGCCAAAGACGATACAGTGCGTCTTCCTGGGCTACGAAGAGGATGAGTTGGGCTACAGATTTTATGATCCTGCCACTAGGAAACTTATCCGGTCAAGAGATGTAACCTTTGCTGAGAATGAGACAATTGAAGACTTTCGTAGGAAACAAAATTATAATGATGCACAGACGGACAAAGTAAGTATCGAAGATGTCCATCCTGTATTATTGGAAGGCGATAACTGTGGTCCTGAGGCAGTTGATGATACTGGAGAGGAGGTCATGGGGCCTGATGATTACCAGGATGAAGCCATCCCTCAACCGTTCGAAGAAGTTACTGCTAGACGATCCTCTCGGAATAGACGACCATCCGTTCGTCTGTCCCCCAGTGAATATGTTATGCTTATTGATACCGGAGAGCCTGAAGACTATGAAGAGGCTGTGAACGGTGAAAGTAAAGAGAAATGACTAGAGGCCAAGAAGGATGAGATGAGTTCTCTTCATGAGAACTATACTTTTGATCTTCTTAAACTTCCTAAGGGGAAGAAGGCTCTAAAGAATAAATAGGTCTTCCGATTGAAAAAAGACGAGAATACCAAGGAGCCAAGATACAAGGTACGACTGGTGGTAAAAGGTTTCGGACAACAGAAAGAAATTAATTTTGATGTGATATTTGCTCCGGTTGTAAAAATATCTTCCATACGGGTGGTATTGGGTCTGGCTACCACCCAGGACCTTGAAGTGGAGCAAATGAATGTCTGAACTGTATTCCTCCATGGAGAGTTTGAGGAGGAGATCTACATGAAAAGGTCGGAAGGGTTTGAGGCTAAAGGAAATGAGCAACTTGTATGCCATTTGACGAAAAGTCTGTATGGCCTGAAGTAAGCTCCTCGACAGTGGTACAAGAAGTTCGAGTCTGTTATGGCCGACTAAGGGTACCGGCGGACTACTCGTGACCACTGCGTATTTGTGTAAGGATTTTTTGATGATGATTTTGTTATCCTTCTCCTATATGTGGATGACATGTTGATAGTTAGACGAAATGGTGCTCGAATAAAGGAATTAAAAGAGCAACTTGGGCAGTCTTTGGCTATGAAGGACCTCGGATCAGCGAAGCAAATTCTGGGAATCAGAATTATACGCGATCGGAAGGCTAAAAAATTATGGTTGTCTCAAGAAAGTTACATTGGGAAAGTGCTCCAACGATTCAACATGGACAAGTCGAAACTTGTGAACACACCCTCGGCGAACCATTACAAGTTGAGCACTCGTCAATGTCCGTCCTTGGATGACGAGAAGAGATACATGAAAGGTGTGCCATATTCCTCTGCTGTGGGAAACCTGATATATGCCTTGGTGAGTACCAGACCGGACATAACTCATGCCGTCGGGACAGTTAGTCATTTTCTATCAAATCCGGGAAATGAGTACTGGTCCGCGGTGAAATGGATCATGAGATATATTCGGAAAACTTTCAAGAGGTGCTTGTATTTTAGAAGTGACAAGCCGCAGTTGGTGGGATACTCAGACGCGGATATGGCCGGAGATATTGACACACGTAAATCTACATCGGGTTACTTGGTAAAATTTGTAAGACTCTCCAGCGAGAAATAGTGGAGTTGATTTGTAGAGGCTACATCACCAGGTTCGTCAAGAACCCTGACCAAACCTCCGACACTGCAGGTGGAGAGGGACCAGAGCCTTCTCCTCTACGGAATAGGGTCACAGTAGGAGTTGTCAATATGATCACGACTCAATAGGCCAAGACTTCAGCGGACCACAAGGAACGACAATCTGGGAGGCAGAAACAACACATTGAAGATAACGTCATTAATTTTAGCAATGATGACTTAGAACATGTAATTTCTCCCCACATGGATCCCCTTATTATATCTGCACTCATTTCGAACGGTAGCGTCGACTACTAGCTGATACTAGTATTTGTTAATAATGGAAGCTCAAGCGATTTGCTTTACCTTGACGCGTTCTTTAAACTCAGTTTGAGAAAGAGTAAGTTAAAACCTATCGAATCCTGCTATATGGTCTCGACAATGGACCCGTGCCGGTCTAAGGGACGATCCAGTTAGAAGTCACCCTGGATCATACCCAATAACGGCGAGTCGAACGCTCACCTTCTTGGTGGCCGACCTACCCATCGTCTACAATGCTATACTAGGCCATCTATGTCTAACAACGTTCAAAACCGTCACTTCAATTCCACACCTCAAGATGAAATTTCCAACAGCATGCGGTGCGGACGAAGTGTTGGACGATCAAGTCACTGGACAAACGTATTACATGTCATAGATCGCTCCAAGTGGCAGCGCCAAATCGGCAGGAGAAATCGACCTTTGAGATAAAGCGTCTCTACAGCAAGCACAGTCCAAAGAAGTAACCGATCTAGTCTCACTGAACCCAAAAGATTTGGAAATATGCGTACAGATTGGCGGTACACTCAATTGGACACTGCATGACGAGCTGATCATGTTTTTACGACGGAACGCTGATATCTTCGCATATATTCCTGCCGACATGCCTGGGATTTCGGTTGGAATAATAGTCCATAAGTTAGGCCTCAATCCCGACCGCAAGCCCATCAGGAAGAAACGAAGAAATCATTCCGTGAAAAAGTTGATCGCGATCTAGAAAGAAGTAAAAAAGCTACAGGACGCCGACTTCATCAGGGAGGTCCAGTACCCGGATTGGCTTTCCAACTTCGTCCTGGTAAAGAAAAGTAACAGGAAATGGCAAATGTGTATTGACTTCACCGACGTTAACAAAACCTGCCCGAAAGACAACTTTCCTTTACCCCGGATCAACCTATTGGTGGACTCCACATCTGGACATGAGTTATTGAGTTTTATGGATACGTATTTAAGTTATAACCAGATCCGGATGCGTTTAGAAGATGAGGAGCACACCTCGTTCATGACAGACCAAGGCACCTATTGCTACAAGGTCATACATTTTGGTCTAAAAAATGCCGACGCCACTTACCAACAGCTTATTAATAAGATATTCGAAAAGTAGATCGGCCATAATATGGAGGTGTATGTCGACAACATGGTCATCAAAAGTAAGGCCACTGATGACCATATTCGCGATCTGGATGAATCTTTCGAGGTACCCTATGCATATAATATGAAGATGAATCTAGCTAAGTGCGTCTTCGGAGTATCCTCAGAAAAATTCTTAGGATTTATCGTCTCCCAATGAGGGATCGAGGCAAACCCAGAGAAGATTAAGGCTCTTGTAGACATGATTCCTCCACAGAGCATCAAGGACGTCCAGCGGCTAGTTGGACTACTAGCAGCCTTGTCCCGCTTCTTAACGAAATCATGCGACGAGTATCAGCCATTCTTTAAGGCATTGAGGGGAACGAAAGCGAACGGATTCCAGTGAACGGCAGAGTGCCAGACAGCCTTCGACGAATTGAAGTGGTATCTGGCCATCCAACCGTTACTAACGTTGCCTAGAGACGAAGATGAGCTGTATCTCTACCTGGCAGTGTCGGAGGTGACCCTTAGCTTCATCCTCGTACGCCAAGACTCCAATATCCAACGGCGGGGCTACTATGTAAGTAAAACGTTGACCGGCCTAGAGACGCGCTACTCACGCACGGAAAAGTTGGCCTTTGCACTTATCTTCTTCGCCCAGAAGTTGAGACCTTACTTCCAGGCTCATCGCGTGATTGTTCTCACCGACCAACCTCTGAATAGCATTCTCCAGAAATTTGACGGTTCTGGGCGGCTGGTAAAGTGGACTATCGAATTAGAAGAGTTCGATATCGAATTTTGACCCTAACCCGCCATTAAAGGGCAGGCTCTATCCGACGTCATCGTCAAGACCACAACACCAATTCCTGAGAAATAGCCCGCTAAGGATACAGAACAGTACAAGAAGGAGTCAAAATTGGTCCTCAATATGGACGGATCATCTACGGACTCGAGTAGTAGAGTGAAAATAGTCCTAAAAATCCCAAATCGGTTTGAGGTAAAGTATTTGCTCCAACTCGACTTTCCGGCGACCAATAATATTGCCGAATAAGAAGCCACGTTGGCTGGGTTAAGGCTAGTTAAAGAGTACTCGACTAAACAACTAATTATCTACAGTGACTTTAAGTTGGTCATCAATCAGGTTAACGAAAGTTTCGAGGCATATAATCCTCACCTGGCTAAATACTTCGCCAAGGTGAAGGAGTTCAGTAGGAGATTTGGCAAGGTGACTGTGAGGTTCCGGATTTGTGAACCCAATAATTAAGAGGTGATTAGTATGTTAATGATCAATACTAATCTTATGGGATGATTAAGGTTTGGTATCGGAAGAAAAATCGAAAAATTATTCGGGTCTGGGCTGCTGAAGCCCAGCCAGCAGGCTTGCGCCTGCTGGGCGCTCGAGCCACGGCTCGAGCGGATAAAGCAGAACCGCCCGTGGCCTGGCCGCTCGCCAGCCGCTCGAGGGGCGCTCGATCGGTGGCCGCCCGTGGCCTGGCCGCTCGCCGGCCGCTCGAGCGGCAGGTGCAGTATATATTCGCGCCGCGCGTTCGTTTTCCCTCATTTCGCGATCGGCCGAGGGTTTTGAGAAGAGAGAGAGGGGCGCGACCGAAGAGAGAAGAAGGGAGATCGAGCCCGGGAGTCCGATTCCACCCGAAAGCCAGGTATAAAGGTGAAAGCACGCGTCGAGGCAAGTGTTCTCATACCCACTTCTCGTTCTCTTTCGTTGTTTTATGTATTTTCATTGGTTATTTTGTGTCGATACCCACGGGGAACGTTAGGATCTCGATACCCATGCCTTGAGGTCCAAGAAAATGTAGTTAGTTGTCCGAATCGTGTCCGATTCACCCGGGTGGGTTTCACCGAAACCCTAACCTACGGGATTTTGGGGATTTCCCATTTTTCGACCTCGTATCAAGAAATTGACCCCAAAATTGGAATCCCCACGTCCCAATGATGCATATATGTCGGTCGTGGGTCCGATCTCGCGTGTTTGGACGCGTTCGCGGCGTCCGAGCCAATTAAATGGGCGCTGTTACCGTTCACCCGAGACGAAGGTGGATTTTACGCGTTGTCACCTTCGTGAAATGATGAAAGAACCCTAGAATATGAATCCCCGTATCCCAATTGTGTGTATATATCGACCGGATGCCGAATCTCGCAAGATTTGACCCGTTCGTGGCATCCGGGAGCCTTGATAGTTTCCCGTTGTGGATAATCCTGAAATAAATGGGAAGTTGTGTACTTCCACCCTTGTGATAAGTTAAATCGAACCCAAATGTGAAATATCGTGTAAGAATTGTGAGTACGAATCCAGCGGACGTCCGATTTCCAAGTATCGAACCGTGTACGGCATCCGGGTGTTCAAAAGGAAGCCCGATAATGTTTACTTGAAATAAAATGAGAAATATAATGTGATATGCCTTCAAATAGTAATGAAAGTAACGTTTAAATGATTAAACGTAAATGTAAGCCCCGAATGTGAATCCGTGTGCTGGAGGCAAAGGAATGAGTCTCGGAGGTTCCAAAGTGATATGTGATCATCGGAAGTAAGAATCTGATCTCTTTTGTGAACTTGAATTGATTATGGTGACTAAGGGAACTGGATCCCGTAGAAAGTGGAATTGAACTTATGATGACTCGTTGTGAATAAGGGAATTGAGTCCCATTGGATATTGAGAATCGTGACGTGAATGGAAGGGAGTCCACATTGTGCTTGGGATGATATGATCTCCTGAATGGAGATGTGTTTGATGATGTAATCTCCCGGTTTGAGATGATTGTGATGGGAATGAGGTTTCCCAAGATATAATTGTGTGGCAAATGTGGATTTTCCTCTCCAAGTATCGAACCTAACCTTGAAATTAGGACTCTGAGTCATATGGGTAGTATTCTTTAGTGTACCATGTCCATCGCGGTGGGAGCCCGAGGAATACTTGGCCAAGTATTCCGGCCGCTCGTGGGAGTGGGTGATGTCTGTGGTACGCTTTAGGAAACTGCTGTGAAAGAACGAGGATTGCCCTGGACCCCGGGGGTGTGGGGTGTGTCGACATTACATATTGAGATGTAGTCGTCTGAGATGATTGTTGCATGGATGCAACCGAGGGTCGTGTGCTACCGACCGAAAGTAGTAGTCGTGGCTTTAGAATGTATAGCGAACACATTCCTGTCCTCGTTCTCTCGCATCGTTGGCTAGTACGGTCTACTAGCCGGGGTCCGCAAAGATGATATAATAATGAAAATGAATAATGTCCAATTGATGAACCCGTGAATCAAGTGATTCAAGATAGAACCGTGAAACTGTAATGAGAACCGTGAGAATCTTGTGAATCCAATTGATGGCCAATCAGTGTAATCATGAGAACGGTAGGAATCAAGTGATTCCAGTTCCTGTTCCTTCTCCTGTTTCTTGGTTATGGCGAGTGCTTGTATTCCCTCCGGTTTCCGTTCTTGTACATGTCTTGGAGGGGTGTTTATGATTATACTTGCTGAGCTGTTGGCTCACTCTTGCTGTTGTTGTCTCTTTTTCAGATGAGAACACTTAGCTGACGCATGTAGATAGAGCAAGGAGAGAGACTTGCTCGATGAGATTGGCTGGCGGCAAGTGCGCGAAGGCTCCGGACTTAGAGTTGGATCGGATTGTGGACGGCCACTCGGGGTTGAGCGTGGCTCATTATTGTTGTTTTATGGTTTTATTATACTTCCGCAGATGTATGTGATTTAGTTATGCTTCCGCGTCTGTATATTTATGTTTGGAGCCTTGTTTCATTAGATGGCATCTCTCTAGATCTAGTACTGTAGGTTGAGTACTGTATTGGAGCCATGGATGATATGGCAGATGTGTGATCCTGTGTGGTGTGTTGTAAGCTGTGAGTTAAGCCTTTGATAGATGTGTGCTTGTTGCAGGATGATATTTAAATAGGTTGTATTTCGGTTTTCGTCCAGTTGCAGAGAAAACTCTGCCGGATTTTCTGTAGAGTCCATAGGTTAATTATGGGCTCTAGGGTGTGTTTAGGCATTGACGGAGGTTATTCAACGGAGAATAATTTGGTCCGTCACAGTGACCCTTGTCTATGTTCCCAAAGTTGGGAATTAGAAGGCCAACTAACTTGTCAAGGCAGCGACAGTCAAAAATTCGGAGCAATACTCGAAGGACATGTGAAAAATTCTTAGCGCTCCCAACACGGAGGAGTAGGAAGCAATGCAGATCTCTGAAGTAGAAAACTAAATGATGCCATACCAGAAATACCTGATGGATGGAATACTTCTAGAAGACCCAGGTGAAGTCAAGCGAGTTAAGAAAACGGACGGCTGGTACACCGTGGTCGTTGGACGGCTATATCGTCATGATTACTCGACTCCGTACCTCAGGTGCCTCACTCCAGAGGAGGCCGACTACGCCTTAAGTAAAGTCTATCTTGGGATTTGTGGATCGCATATTGGCGGTAAGAACTTGGCATTCAAAATCATGCGTCAGGGTTCCCACTGGCCAATGATGAAAAAGAATGCGCTCGAGTTTGTAAAAAAGTGTGAGAACTGCCAGTTCCATAGTAATTTTCACCGGCAGCTGCCCATTGAACTGAAATCCCTTCAGGCTCCTTACCCCTTCGCGCAATGGGGGCTTGACATCCTCGTCCTGTTTTCCTTTGCATCAAGACAAAGGAAATTCATTATCGCAAGTATCGACTACTTCACCAAGCGGGTTGAAACCGCCCCGCTAGCCAAAATCACAAAGTACAATGCTCTTGAATTCGTTCACTAGAATATACTCAGTAGATTTGGCATTCCCAAGATGATTGTCACCGACAATGGAATCCAATTCTCGAAAAAACGTTTCACCAAGTATTGCACCCGTTTGAGTATCGTATTGGTTCATACTTCGGTGGCGTACCTGCAAGCGAATGAATAGGTGGAGGTCACAAATCACACACTGTTCTACGGTCTCAAGACCAAGCTGGAGGACGTCGAGGGCTCCTGGGTGGACGAGTTGCCCTCCGTTCTTTGGTCTTATCGGATAACTCCAAAAGAGCCAACTCGCGAGACTCCCTTCAGTCTCTGTTATGGAACTGAAGCGGTAATCTAGGTCAAAATCAAGCTTCTGAGCCTTAGGGTTGAGTCTTTCGATTCACAAGACAATTCTCAAAAAATCCAGGAGCAATTGGACTTGCTGGAGGAAGACTGCAACGCCGCCAGATTGTGAATAACAACCTATCAACAACGGGTCGCGTACTATTACAATAAAAAGGTAAAAGTGTGGCAGTTCAATGTTGGGGACTTGGTCTTATGAAGCATTGAGGTCACAGGCAAGGTTGCCAACCGGAATAAGCTGTCCCCAAAATGGGAAGGGCCTTTCTTAGTCTCTACCATCCTACGGAACGGGGCATACAAACTCCGAACATAGAACGGCAATTGGTTCCCTGGACGTAGAATGCGGTCCACCTTAAACGATACTTCCAGTAAGGGCACAGGTAAGTCGCACACGTGAATGCTTGTAAGCATATGTACATTTTTCAATCAATAAAATAAGTACTTTTATGCTGTATTGTGTCTTTCCTTTTTTTATATGTATGTACGTATACTTATTTTGTAAGTTTGCAGAATTATGACCTAAACTGCTCCTAAGTTGAGTAAATTTTTACCCGCTCGTTCTAAATCTCGGTCATTCGGGCAGCTCATAAGCGGTCATACTCAAACCCTAGTTATCCAGTCGGCCAATAAGTGGTCGTACTTAAACCCCGATCATCCGAGCAGCTCATAAGCGATCGTATTTAAATCCTGGTCATCCAAGCGGCCTACTGACGGTTAAACTAAACCTTAATTATCCAAGTGATCCGTTTGCGGTCAAAATCTTAGGGGGCTTGAACAATGCACGTGACGACCTCCTGCACAATGAGATAGCGTGACCAGTCTGTGACGGTCGACAGAAGTAGGGAAATCTGCCCCAAACGCTGACTGCCTAAGTACACATTAGGGTAGCACCACTAAGTCTTTACTCCCGCATGAGTATAGATCAAACTTGGCGTGACATCCAGGTTAACCCTGATGTCTACTAAAGGGCTCAAGCCCCTTGAAGAATGCCAACGGCATCTTAAGCAAGGCGGACGGCTAACTTACACACATAGAGTTGGCCGGACACATCGACAACAAGGGATTAGAAATAACAACGAAGGGAAACAATAGCAAGTATCACTAAAACAACCATTTTATTAATTATGCTCGTTCACAATTACATCGATTATAAAGACTACGAAGGAGCAGAGCTCCCGGGAGAAGGTGCTAACGGCCTTTGACCATGCCAGGGCTCCCCCATAAGGTTCTCACGGCGCTAAGTAGAACAATTCTCTGGGCTAAGAAACTTAACTAAAAAATTGGGATCGATCAGCCACGTAATGCGCTGGCTAATATTGATCCCCTCCCATAATTATGCCACCAGCATGTTTGAGACCTTGTGGGGGCGAATGCGAGCGGTCAACTCATTTTCCAGCATAGTAATCTGTCCCGTAAGCTGATCAATGCGCCTCGTGGCCCGATCAACCTCTTCTTTGAGGCTGGCATTCTACTCCCTGAGTGTGTCATTCTCCTCCAAAAGACCCATCACCACGGCCTCTCTAAGGCTAGCATTCTCCTCTTTCAGCCAGGTGATCTCCACCTCCATGTTGGCTTCCACAGAAGCCAGGGCAACCGTGTCCTCCCGGTACTCCGCCTTCAGCACCTCCAACTTCTCATCAAGCCAGGTGATTAACTTATCTCTGTTGGAGATCACTCGATCTCACTGGCCAAGTGACTTAACAACCGTGCCCAGAACTTTCTCCGTCTGCGAAAACAATAAATGTCAACAATGGAAAGACTGAAATAATAATAATAATAATAAGTCAAAAAAGTTTACCCCCCAAACCCTACGCGCTGGCAACACTGGCCTAACACGAGACCTTGGCTCTAGTGGTTGAGGGCTAGAAGTAGGGCCCTCCCAAACAGGCCTAGCATTGGCCTCCTCCGCCAATCCCTTCGGTAGCTCCGCCGCGAGATCCTCCATCCCCACCTGCTCCTCAGAGGTGGGCTCCCCCGGCCTTTCCGTAGCCTGTTTAGGTTCTCTGACAACTCTCTCCTCCACACTGACACTAATCGCCAGTGGTGGCTCTCTAGCAAGTGGGACCCCCGGCATCTCTTGAAACTCCTCAGAAGCAGGCTCATCGAATGGTGCAATGATTGGCGCAACAAGAGGCTCAACAGGCATCCCCTTGGATTCCCCGGCCGGTGTCTCCTCCGGTGAACCAGTAGCTCGCTCTACGATGGGCTCAGTAGAGGGATCCAATCGCCTCACGTGCTCCGGCTGCTGGAGGGCCAGAACAACACAACTAGTGTCGAAGCGCAGTTGGGCCCTATAAACCTCGATGGAGAATTCTGCACCGCTCGCGCTAGATCTATCTCCTACCCCAACAAACTGACCGACCAGAATGCTCCCTGGAACGGTAGAGGAGGAAGAAGAGGGCCTTATTGCTGCCACCGTTGTCGTCCTCTTTACGGCTGGACAAGAGGGAGACTCTTCACCAAATGGCTCCTTGATCACAGGAGCCCCTGCTTTCCTCTTCTTAGACAGCTTCAGCGTCTTCTGCTCAAGAGACAGTGGCCCCCACTTGGCCTTCTTAACCTCATTATGAGAGACCAGGTGATCTCTCTAAAACTCTGCAGGGTGGGCCTCTACTAACTTGAATAACCACCCCAAAGATTCCATCTTCGCCTCAGGAGGAGTGCTGGTGTATGTCTCAAGCACCTTGCCCCATTCCTTAGCCAACGGCCAGGACTCATTCATACGAACAAAGAAGAACCGGCTCTTTCAATTCTTCAAAGAGTCGTATATGGCGGCGCTGATTTGGAGGCTGCCACGTGGGGCCAAGAAGATCCATTCCGCTCCCTGGTTGAACTTGAACAGGACCTTCACCATCTCCACTGTCAGCAACTTCAAATGCCGACGAAGAAAAATAAAGAGTGTGCACAATTACCGCACAGTATTAGCATGAAACTGTGCAACGGGAACTTAGAGGGCCTTAAAGATCTGCAGTTGCTCAGCAGGGACTGGGACACGAAGGCCACTCCTCAAGTGGGACACGAAGACCACTTCTCAAGTGAGCCTCGTAGATGGTGACGAAGCCCTGCGGCGGCAAGCACACCCTGTCTTCCTTGACAGGGACCCTGAAGACTATCTCCTTTGGAATATTGCATTCCACACATAAGCCTTTCACATCGGGTTCTCTAAGGACAACAACAATCTCAAAAATGGAAGCCATAAATATGGAAGCAAAGAAGTTGCAAAACACTTAGGGTTTTTCAGCAAAGGAAAGATGAAGGAAAGCGTGAAAAATTCAAAAGGAAAATGGACGACTTAAAAGACAATGTGAACGCCGGTCAGAATAACCATCTCGTAAACATGTGCCATCATTGCTGCCATATGGCGTTCCCTGAACGGGCGCAATCGAATCAGATCCTCAAGCACATTAATTACTAGGATCTTCAATTCACCGTACGCAGACACGTGGCCACATTTTCGTCTGACAGAACGGCTAATGATGGTGCGTCACTCCACACCCACAGGTTCTCCGGATCTTGACCTTGACGGTCAATGAATCCGGTCAATAATTCCATTAGCAAGTTCTCCGGAATCTAACCTTAACGGTCAACGAATCCAGTTAAAATTTCCTTCAGTAGTTCTCCGGATCTGGGTCAGGACAATCAACGAATCCGGTCAATAATTCCTTCAGCAGGCTCTCCGAATTTTGGCTCAGACGATCAATGAATCCAGTCAGCTCCTTTTGTAAGAGTGTGCAATGTTGTCTTAAACAGTCAACGGTTTCAGTCAGTGGATCTTGATGGACACCAAATCACGTGACCTACCATGGACATACTAGAGATCAGAATTCAGACTACCTGTATGGGGGCTAGTGATGGGTACGCCTATAATGGGTACGCCCAAGAAGAAAGAACGGCCCAAATCCACGAATACCCAAATATAAGCTTGAACGGTCAACGCAAACTGTTGACCTGATAAAAGGACAATGAAACTAGCATAAGGACGGGCAACTAGCATAAATGGACGGTCAACAATTTTGTTGACCGGAAGCACTACAGTAGGCTAGCCCATGAGCAAGCTTCGTGTGGGCAAAGCCCAATCTAGCCCACGCTTTCATCCGCGACCAGTAACAATCTTCTCCCCTAATTTTGTGCTCCCCTAAAAGGCAATCTCTAAGTAACGATCACCAATAGATTCAGCGCACATCACACAAGAAAAGTGCCAAATCCTCTCCTTTATCTGCAGCAAACCCTAACTATTATAAAATATAGAAGGAAAGCGATCCCCCCAAGGAACCCCACACCAAGAAAGGAAACCAGTACAGCAGAGCGCAGGATTCAAGCGCTCCTATCAAATGAAGGATACCCAGCATCTAAACTATAAAAACCCATGGAATCCTCGCTTCAGGACATGCTTCGATTTCCGTTAACAGATGCACTTCTTTCTGCTAAGAATCACTCACCAAAGCCCTAACTTTCATAAAAGCGTTCTTAAATTTACTCTGCGTTCTCACAAGCTCTCACTCTTACAGAACGCCTCTCTCCCTCCCTGTCACTACGTTTCTCAAGAATTGGTACTTTCGAGTTACAGAAAGCCTTTCGCTTCGAAAGTATAATACTCACCACAAACACTCTCAGTATTTCTCATTATTCTATTTTTTTCTAAACCTTCTCAATTCTTGAAAGGTTATTTATCGATTTGAGCGTCAGAATATTTTCGATGAGACAACATCCCACTGACATCTGACCTCTCGTTTGTTGCAGTGATGTGCAGTATTTAGACTCAGTGAATTAACCTGGACTCAACAATCGAATTGACCCGAACCTATTCGAAACTTGGATCTATGACGCATCGAGCTTAAATGATTAAATTTTCTCCCATTGATTCAACTTATTAGGGCTTATTATAAAAAAGTAAATTATCAGCTTTTTTTA
>JAODPA010118940.1:0-18395 GCA_025585075.1 Nepenthes mirabilis | reverse complement strand
TAAGGAAGATGAGGTATTGCCCCACTGTGTATTTAATTGAGAACCATCGTAAGGAATTGACAGAAAACTAATGTATTCGGACGTCCTAATATATAACTAAAACTTGAGGTTACACCCAAAGCCACGTGTGGTAAAACATAGTGAGCAAGTTCTTAATCTATGGGAGACAGAGTACATGGATGGCCTTGAGCTACTGGCCTAATTCGTAGCCGATATATAGCCGTGGTTACCGGACGAGGGTAACCCTTCCTCAAGTTGGTATCATTGATCTTTGGTTCTCCGATTTCGTGCATGCTTTGTATTTCTGCACGTATTTGGGTGTATGATGATTTGAGGTACGTGGTTTGGCCCACGGATGGGCGATAGGAATGTCTCGTACGTACTGATGTGATAAAACCCGGAACGTGTTTTGATTTATGTTTTAGTTCCGGCGGTTTTCTCTTGATTTCTGCATTATGAGTTTTAGATCCGGACGACGGTATGTGTCTCCACGTGGATGTGGTGACGGTTGCGACGTATGTGACCTCGGATCATATGATATGATATCGTCGATGAGGTTTTACCGGATCGTGATTTATATGAATATGTCCCAGAGGGACGAGTTATTACGGACGACGATTTAGTACGAGACATCTCCTCGATTTTCAGGGATTTCACGGAAATGGTGTTTTATTTTACGTGATTGCTTTGCGATATCCCTGTACCTGATTTGTGAGTACTGTTTTTATACGATGATGCTTGCTGAGCTCTAGGCTCACGTTTTCATGTTTTATCCCTTCAGACTAGTGGCATGGATACGCATGCAGGAGCTCGGACGTGATCGGGCTCGGATATTCCTTTTGGGGAGTGGAGATATTACATTTGGTATATTTCTGATCTCGAGGATATGTTATGGTTATTATTTATAATCGGATGATGACCTTGATCATTGTATGTAAAATATTGAAGTTATGGATGAGTTGTTGTAAATTTGGATACCTCCCTTGCGATTATGGATAGCAGGTCATGTATAATTGTTCGGATTCATATCCGATGAGATCTTGTGCGGGTTTTAGTTATTTTGGGTCCTGCTTGTGTATGATTGTCACATCCGGGATGGGTTATTGTGGTTGATAGAAATCTTATTATTGATTTTATTTTTGACCTGCGTACGTTGTGGTCCCGGGTCGTGACACATATGCTACCTAGCTTTTCGCTTTCAGCGTTAATTTTGATTTTGTTCTCTTGTATTCATAGACATTTGTCTTGGCTCAGGGTCTCCCTGGTCCTATGTTCCTTTTTCTAAGTCAAAAAAATACTTGATTGTGAACATAGCTGTTTGTACATTTCATTTAAATTTTCATGCACTCAATTACTTATCAAAAAAAAAAAAAGAATTGGCCGATTTGGATTTTCACATATACCGAAAAAAAAGAGGGTGGGCTATGACTAGTTGGCGGGTTTCGTTCTCTTTGTACATGGGGGACGGTTTCGATGTTTAGCATGCATTGTGGCCGGTTTTGATTTCATGCTTCTGGGATGGTTTGGAAGGCCAATCTGGATTAGTCATATGGCCGATTTGGTCTTCCTCATATCCACAAAAAAAAAGTTGTTGGGGACTGTTTAAGGCCGGTTTCATTTTCTTTGTGCATGGGGGCCGGGTTCGGTGTAAACATGCACAGGGGCCGAGTTCGACTTCATGCAAGTGAGCTTGTTTTGAAGGCCGATCTTGATTCTCAGTTATGGCCGATTTGGAATTGCTGAGGAGGACCGGTGTGGATTTGATGACGTGGCCCTTGCTGCCGTGTTTCATTCAAGGCTGGTTGTGGCTTTGGCCGATTTGGGTTCACTTTGAGTCAAGGCCGAGTTGGAATGCTGACGTGGACTAATAGTAAGGCTGGTTTAGATTCATGATTTGAACATTCTTGCCTTCGAACAACATGGCATGCTGACGGTTTCAAGATTCAAAATTTGTTTGAGGGCTGGTTTCAAGACCGGTTCTTGCCTTACACTCAAGACCGGCTGGGATTTATATGCCGGTTTGGATTTCAACACTCAAAGCCGGTTTTGATAGGGTTGAATGATTGGCTCAGATGCCGTTATCCCCTGTTATTGCTGTGATCAACCTGATGATGATGTTTCTGCATTCTATTTTTTGTTGCGTGACCTAGGTCACGGTTTTCGGAGTATAGCCCTACATCTATGTTCTATTTCTAAGTGGGCAAAACACTTGAAATAGAACATAGGTTTTGTAAATCTTTTTATATTTAATACAATTTTCTTACTTACAAAAAAAAAGAATGTAAATACGTGGCAAATCTGTATTATTTTCTAGCAAATAAAAATACAATGCACAACTACATTTAACATAGCATGAAGGGTCATAAGTACTCACAGACAAGTAGTCGCTCAACGGTCTTCTAGATTTT
This sequence comes from Nepenthes mirabilis, assembly GCA_025585075.1. NCBI lineage: Eukaryota > Viridiplantae > Streptophyta > Magnoliopsida > Caryophyllales > Nepenthaceae > Nepenthes > Nepenthes mirabilis. Next base: position 15,987 of record JAODPA010118940.1, on the reverse strand, counting down.
TTTCATCCTTCCTGCTGTATGTTCCACTTTTCTCCTCTCCTCAGATACCTTCGGATTCCCAACTTATTTCTCCCGTAGAAAATACGTGTGATATGAAGATAATTTAGTTCGAAAACTTTATTTCCTACGAAAAATCAGAAGCATACTCGAAGGCCCAGACCCTAACCCTAACCATAGTGACCTAGACCAAAAACGGTTCCCTAACATCTAACTCTTGACAAATAATGCCCAAATCACTGATAGTAAGAGTGCAATAAAGTTCAAAATAATGTTTATAAAAACAATCAGTACCAAGAGAATCATACATTGGCAATTTAGTAAGCGTAAAAAAATTCACTTACCTCGCTCCTCTTATCGTTTGCATCACCCTTAAGATTACGATTATCATAACACAATAGTAAAATTTTAAATATATGCCTACTTTCAAAATGATTTGGCATACATACCTATATTTCAAAATAATTTGGAACCTTCCTCGAAATCTTCCATTGCCAAAATCAGCCTAACCAAAGCACGCGTATGCTTGTATCAGTTAATAGGTTATAAAATTAAAGGCACTATTTCATATCATTTTATATTGACGTCAGAGAAAGTAATAAAAGTTACTTATATCAAGGATAGTTTACTTTTTACGTTAACATAACTTCTGTAAAGTCGCTCCGTCCTTTCACAAAATTGAAGGATAGGTGGCCTGAAAAAAGACAAGTGACAGCTTGTTATTTACAAACGATTAAGCCAATTGGTATTTAAGTTGGGCAAGATATTCACACGCTGTCATACATTCTCACCTTCCTACATTCTCCTCTATATTTCCTAACTCTAGCTATGAGCTTGTCTCCTTCCTCTTTCTCCTTCCGCAGCCTTCTGAATTTATCCATAGATTCGGAGTTCAAAAAATGTTAACCGATGATATTATACGTTATTAATACTTTATACAAAATAAATACTAACCTAATATATCAGTGACAAATTATGACACACACTTGGACTTTCTAAATAAATTTTAGAGAGTTTTCTTCGAATCTTCGTCCTCCGGATCCTTGTCCACATGTCACAAACGCATTTAACGCCTGTAGTTTACAATTATAGTCAATCCTAATTCAAAAACTACTCAAAATATTACAAGAGTTTTGAAAGTCACACCTATTAACAGTATGCTACGGTGGTTATTTACGTCCCAAGAATCCTTAAGGGAGTTCCATTATCCTTTCGCTGAATGTAAACGCGTGGCGAATCTACGTTATTTTCTAGCAAATAAAAATACAATGCACAACTACATTTAACATAGCATGAAGGGTCATAAGCACTCACAGACAAGTAGTCGATCAACGGTCTTCTTGATTTTTTTCGTCCTTCTTGCTGCATGTTCCCCTTTTCTCCTCTCCTCAGATGCCTTCGGATTTCCAGATTATTTCTCCTGCAGAAAATATACGGGTTATAAAGATAATTTAGTTAGAAAATTTTATTTCCTATGAAAATTTAGAAGCGTACTCGAAGGTCCGGACCCTAACCCTAACCCTAACCGCGGTGACCTAGACCAAAAACTGTTCCCTAGCATCTAACCCTTGACAAATAATACCTAAATCACTAATAGTAACGGTGCAATAAAGTTCAAAATATTGTCTATAAATATTTAAAAAACAATCAGTACCAAGAAAAACGTACCTTGGTAATTTAGTAAGCGTAAAAGAAAATTCACTTACCTCGCTCCCTTATCCTTTGCATCACCTGTAAGTTTATAATTATCAAAACACAATACAAAAATTTTAAATACATGCCTACTTTCGAAATAATTTGGCATACATACCTATATTTTAAAATAATTTGGAACCTTCCTGGAAATCTTTCATTGCCAAAATCAGCATAACCAAAGCACGCGTATGTTTGTATCTGCTAATAGGTTTTAAAATTAAAGATACTATTTCATCACATTTTATATTGACGTCAGAGAAAGTAATAAAAGTTACTTATATCAAGGATAATTTCCCTTTTACGTGAACATCACTTCAATAAAGCCGCTCCGTCCTTTCACAAAACTGAAGGATAGGTGGCCTGGAAAAAGACAAGTAACGGCTTGTTATTTACAAACGATTAAACCAATTGGTATTTAAGTTAGGCAAGATACTCACACGCTGTCATACCTTCTCACCTCCCTACATTCTCCTCTATATTTCCTAACTCTAGCTATGGGCTTGTCTCCTTCCTCTTTCTCCTTCCACAGCCTTCTGAATTTGTACATAGATTCGGAGTTTAAAAATGTTAATCGACAGCATTATACGTTATTAATAGTTTATACAAAATAAATATTAACCTAATATACCAGTGACAAATTATGACACATACTTGGACTTTCTAAATAAATTTTACAGAGTTTTCTTCAAACGTTCGTCCTCCGGATCCTTGTCCGCATGTTGCAAACGCCTTTAATGCCTGTAGTTTACAACTACAATCAATCCTAACACGAAAATTACTCAAACTATTATAAGAGCCTTGAAAGTCACACCTATTAACAGTATGCTACGGTGGCGATTTACGTTCCATGAATCCTTAAGGAAGTCCCATTATCTTCTCGCTAAATGTAAACACGTAGCAAATCTGTGTTATTTTCTAGCAAATAAAAATATAATGCACAACTACATTTAACATAGCATGAAGGGTCATAAGCACTCATAGAGAAGCTGTCGCTCAACGTTCTTCTTGATTTTTTTCGTCCTTCCTGCTGCATGTTTCCCTTTTCTCCGCTCCTTAGATGCCTTCGGATTCCCAGATTATTTCTTCCGCGGAAAATATGTGTGATATGAAGATAATTTAGTCAGAAAACTTTATTTCTGACGAAAAATTAGAAGCGTTCTCGAAGGCCCAGACCCTAACCTTATCAACGGTGACCTAGACCAAAAATCATTCCCTAGCATCTAATCCTTGACAAATAATGCCTAAATCACTGATAGTAACGGTGCAATAAAGTTTAAAATAATATCCATAAAAATTTAAAAATAATCAGTACCAAGAGTAGGGTACCTTGGCAATTTAGTAAGCGTAAAAGAAAATTCACTTACCTCGCTCCTCTTATCCTTTGCATCACCTGTAAGTTTACGATTATCTTAACACAATACTAAAATTTTAAATACATGCGTACTTTCAAAGTGATTTGGAATACATACCTATATTTTAAAATAATTTAGAACCTTCCTCGAAAACTTTCATTACCAAAACCAGCCTAACCAAAGCACGCGTAAGCTTGTATCAGCTAATAGGTTTAAAATTGAAGACACTATTTCATCGCATTTTATATTGATGCCAGAGAAAGTAATAAAAGTTACTTATATCACGGATAGTTTACCTTTTACTTGAACATCACTTCAATAAAGCCGCTCCGTCCTTTCACAAAATCGAAGGATAGGTGGTCTGGAAAAAGACAAGGGACCACTTGTTATTTACAAACAATTAAGCCAATTGGTAATTAAGTCGGGCAAGATACTCACACGCTGTCATACCTTCTCACCTCCCTACATTCTCCTCTATATTTCCTAACTCTAGCTATGGGCTTGTCTCCTTCCTCTTTCTCCTTCCACAGCCTTCTGAATTTGTACATAGATTTAGAGTTGAAAAAAAAATTAACTAACCGTATTATACGTTATAATAGTTTATACAAAATAAATATTAATCTAATATATCAGTGACAAATTATGACACATACTAGGACTTTCTAAATAAATTTTAGAGAGTTTTCTTCGAACGTTCGTCCTCCGGATCCTTATCCGCATGTCACAAACGCCTTTAACGCCTCTAGTTCACAACTACAGTAAATTCTAATTCAAAAATTACTCAAAATATTACAAGAGCCTTGAAAGTCACACCTATTAACAGTATGCTACGGTGACGATTTACGTTCCATGAATCCTTAAGGGAGTTCCATTATCCTTTTACTGAATGTAAACGCGTGACAAATCTGCGTTATTTTCTAGCAAATAAAAATACAATGCACAACTATATTTAACATAGCATGAATGGTCATAACCACTCACAAACAAGCAGTCGCTCAATGGTCTTTTTAATTTTTTTCGTCCTTCCTGCTACATGTTCCCCTTTTCTCCTCTCTTCAGAAGCATTTAGATTCCCCGATTATTTCTCCCGCAGAAAATACGTGTGATATGAAGATAATTTAGTTAGAAAATTTTATTTCCTACGAAAAATTAGAAGCATACTCGAAGGCCCAAACCCTAACCCTAACCTCGGTGACCTAGACCAAAAACCGTTCCCTAGCATCTAACCCTTGACAAATAATGCCTAAATCACTGATAGTAATTGTGTAATAAAGTTTGAAATAATATCTATAAAAATTTAAAAACAATCAGTACCAAGATAAGCGTACCTTGGCAATTTAGTAAGCGTAAATGAAAATTCACTTACGTCGCTCTTCTTATCATTTACATCACCTATAAGCTTACGATTACCATAACATAATACTAAAATTTTAAATACATGCCTACTTTCGAAATGATTTGGCATACATACCTATATTTTAAAATAATTTGGAACCTTCCTCGAAATCTTCCATTGCCAAAATCAGCCTGACCAAAGCACGCGTATCCTTGTATCTGCTAATAGGTTTTAAAGTTAAAGACACTATTTCATCATATTTTATATTGACGTCAGAGAAAGTAATAAAAGTTACTTATATCAAGGATAGTTTACCTTTTCTGTAAACATCACTTCAATAAAGCCGCTCTGTCCTTTCACAAAACCGAAGGATAGGTAGCCTGGAAAAAGACAAGTGACCGCTTGTTATTTACAAACGATTAAACTAATTGGTATTTAAGTTGGACAAGATACTCACACGCTGTCATACCTTCTCATCTCCCTACATTCTTCTCTATATTTCCTAACTCCAGCTATGAGCTTGTATCCTTCCTCTTTCTCCTTCCACGGCCTTCTGAATTTGTACATAGATTCGGAGTTCAAAAAATATTAACCGACAGTATTATACATTATTAATAGTTTATACAGAATAAATATTAACCTAATATATCAGTGACAAATTAGGACATGTACTTGGACTTTCTAAATAAATTTTAGAGTGTTTTATTGGAACGTTCGTTCTTCGAATCCTTGTCCGCATGTCGCAAACGCCTATAGTTTACAACTACAGTCAATCCTAATTAAAAAATTATTCAAAGTATTGCAAGAGCGTTGAAAGTTGCACCTATTAAAAGTATGCTACGGTGGCGATTTACGTCTCAGGAATCCTTAAGGGAGTTCCATTATCCTTTTGCTGAATGTAAATGCGTGGCAAATCTGTATTACTTTCTAGCAAATAAAAATACAATGCACAACTACATTTAACATAGCATGAAGGGTCATAAGCACTCTTAGACAAGCAGTTGCTCAACGGTCTTCTTGATTTTTTTCGTCCTTCCTACTGCATGTTCCCCTTTTCTCCTCTCCTCATCCCTTCAGAGTTCAAAAAATGTTAACCGATAGTATTATACGTTATTAATAGTTTATACAAAATAAATATTAAACTAATATATCAGTGACAAATTATAACACATATTTGGACTTTCTAAATAAATTTTAGAGAGTTTTCTTGGAACCTTTGTCCTCCAAATCCATGTCCACATCTTGCAAACACTGTTAACCTCTGTAGTTTACAACTACAGTCAATGCTAATTTGAAAATTATACAAAACACTACGAGAGTTACTAAATTCTTAAACTTGGCAATTCTGGATTATCGTAGCCAATTTTTCAAAAGTGAAGTTTGCAAAATGTTTGCAACAGTTTGGGAGAATTCTTGCAAAATTGAAGTGAAGATTGTGCACACTTGATATTTTTGCAACAATTCTGCGAAAATCTGAAGTTGCATATTTAACTACAAGGAAGAATCTATCAACATGAAGTAGCAGAATTAAGCGAATGCATTCTTGATTCCTGATTTAAAAATCTGTAAGCTACTCGATTCTGTAACTTATGATTCAAAAGGACTCTATATTGACTATGAATTATATAAACTACTATTGCATTAGTAAGAAACAAAAGTGGATGTATTGCAGCGTTGCAACTGCTTTAGTAAATCGGTTATACAGTTGCAAATTCCAAATTTAGGTTGCAGTCATTGCCCTGTTACTTATTCTTAGTGATATTCTAAATTGAAGTGCAGCCATCATAATGTTCTTCATGCTCTTTAAGATTCAGGTTCTAGAATTGGAAAAGACTTAATTCGAGTAATTCATCTGGAAAGGAATTGCACCAAAATTTAGTTAGAAAGCTGCATAATCCTCTGCAACAGAGTTGTTCAATAATTACCAGCACTACATGACAATAACACAGTAGCCTGAAATTACAGTTATATTGGTTTCCCATACTTCATTCAAGTGATTGTGAGTTCACATTATTAATGATAACCAACTACTATTACTCCTGAAACTTCTTTTTTTTTTTATTAAGTAATTAATTGTATTAAAATTTAAATGATATGTACAATCAGCTATTTTCTTTACCAAATGTTTTGCCGACTTGGAAAAGAAACTTAGAAACAGGGAGTCCCCTGAACCATGACGAAAGTCATTAAAAACAAGATTACAAAATCGAAATCGCCGTTGAAAATGCAAAACTTGCTCTGCATTTGCATCGCACTCCGAAAATGGCAATCTCCGGATAATTATCGGGAAAGGTCACTCCGGTCAAGTGAACATAGATCGCTCCGGTCAGCAAGTGAACAAATATCACTCTAGACACAGCAACAAATCCACTCCGTCCAATAGTTAGCAAAGAGCAGATCGGCCCTCTTTAGTCATTGAGCGAAAAAGGCCACTCCGGCCTTTAAGAGAACAAGAGACAATCTGGATACAAGGACAAATGCACACCAAATAGAAGAAACAAGGCCACTCTGTCCATAAAAAAATGGACTCCGGAATTTATCAAGCGCATGGCCACTCCGGTCATTAGCGAACATAAAGCACTCCGGACATGGGAGTCGCCAACCGCAACTTTTGGCAAACAACAGGCACGAAGGCCCCTCCGGCCATTTTGCGTACAAAAACACTCCGGATTCCGGAGTCCTCAAACGCATGGCCAAAGCATTTTTTTTTCGGATGAGAACCTGCCAAACAAAGATCCCCTACAAAAAGGAAGAGGGGACCGGTCAATCAGGCACCCTCATAAGCCAAAATTAATCTGGCTAATAAGATATCAAAAGGCAATCCAGTCTCAGCGCCCTCAAGCCACACCGGCCTTGAAGAGAACCAAACCAGATTCATCCAACGCAGGCCACTCCGGCTTTTAAGCGAGCAAAACACACTGACCTTCAAGAAGCATTTTTTTTTAACTCCGGATACATCAAAAGCAAGCCACTCTGTCCTAAAAGTGGGCATAAAGCACTCCGGCCTCAGCGAACACAAGCCAATCATCAAAACGCAGGCCACTCTGGCCATTTGGAGAACAAAGGCACTCCGGCCTCCAACTTTTTATTTTTTGAACGCCGGATACATCAAAAGCAAGCCACTCCTTCCTAAAAGTGGGCATAAAGCACTCCGGCCTCAGCGAACACAAGCCAATCATCAAAACGCAGGCCACTTCGGCCATTTGGCGAACAAAGGCACTCCGGCCTCCAACATTTTTTTTAAGCCCAAATGCAAGGCAAACTGAAACTTCAGTTCATAACCCAACTACTTTTTAACTGCTTGTGGTTTCACAACTGAAATCGGTTGGCAACTCAACCACACGTGCATTCCCTGCTACTTATTCCTTACACTCTATTTTACACCCACAAGTTCGATGATAAGGTTCACAACCTATTGATACCACAATTCTCATATACATCTTACAGTCATATCCACAACAAATTTCTTTATTCTCCATTAGACATTCAACAACATCAAAAATAATTTCATCTTCATCAGTACAATTGATTGCTTCAACGGCAAACAGATTTTCTATAAATTTTGTCCATTTGCCATCTGCCATATTGCAAGCTTATTATTGCCATCTATGCTCTTCACATCAGACTATAACTCTACCAAGTATTCATAATTTCCATCTTAACATTCTAAATCCACATAGCAAATATCTTTACCCAATTCCTACCCCATTTCTATTTCCAGCAACTTTTCTTCTAATGGAGTTCCTATCACAAGTAATGTGGGGATTCATGCACCATCATTCATCATAAACACAACAAATTCACTACACCATTCCAAGTAGTAGGTACACATGAAAAATACAGGCTTTTTCATTATTCAATTGACTAACCTTGATTTACAAGTAGCTCATTACATAAGGTGTTTGATTGCTTAGGCAATATTATCAACATTTAATGGAGAGTACAACAATGGGAGACTGGCAGATGAATTGATAAGGATCAATTAATAGTGATTGGCAGATAAATTGAGACCTCTTCTCAAGAATGGGAAGAGGGAAACCGTTCATGGACCGGGCTAGTATCTTTCCATGTTGAATCTTCTTTGGTAAGATTGGTCTATTGAATTCAAAGTTATGAGATAAGTTATATATTTCATAGGATGCTTTTAATAGCCAGTATTATTTTTGGATAAATGGAGAACTCATTGTCTGATGTTATGAAAAGAAGTTTGAGCTATTTATTCGGAGCTGATTTTCTTTTTAAGAAGGCTGACATAGAAGACATTGTGGGCATTGGAATCATGGGATAATTAACGCTTATATGCAACTTGATCAACATGTGCAATGATCAGACATAGGCCATTACACATGGGTAAAAATTGAGACTCTTAAAGTTGAGAAGCTTTCTCAATACAGATGAGGTTTCAAGAATACCAAATATACAACTTCAAAGGATCTTCCAGTTCTCTTTTAATTTGCACATAACTTCGTACAATTGTTGTGATGCTATAAGTTGTTCTTTTTAGACATTCCTAATATCAACTACATGCAGAGTCAATTGATCCACTAATGCAAGAAGAGTGTAAATAAAGTAATCAAGATGAATTTGTGGCGGAACATACCCGTACAAGGATTGGAAGTATAACACCTAAATTCTAGCATGTTTACTTATATGACCACTTTGCAAGGGATAACCATGTACTTCTTTGAGTTAGTTTAGAAGAAGTCATGCTACAAATGTAAAACTTCAGACATTGGTTGGAGTTGATAAGCTAAAGTGAGATGGAGTTCAGTATTAAGGCATTTGAAAAGTACTTGCCCAAAAAACGGGGGGGATAGCTCGTGGAAATCTCATCTTTTTTGGATAATGCGGCAACGAAGGTCGTGCAACCTAATCTAGTTAAATTGACACAACCTTAGAAGCTATAAAAAGTTATGGATGGAGTGACATCAAAAAAGTTATCTCTTGCAAAAAAAGGTTTAATCATTGTGAGTATGAGTTACACAATTGTTTTGATTGACACCTCCATAGTTTGGTTAGACATGATGAATCAAGTGTTGAAACTCTATTTTGATCCTTTATTGTTGACCTTGTTGGTGATATAAGGAATATCTTTGGATTGTACTTCGGACACTAAGAAAGAAAGTAAAAAAAAAAGCTAGACAATAAAGTGTATACTCTGATTCAAGAAAATGGCATTCACGGGTAATGTGATATCTGGAGTTGAAATTTGTAGACCTCAAGGAGACATTAAATATAACAAATTTCCAATCAATCAGACTAAAGTATAAAATTGAATTTTTATCAGGGATTTTTGGAGTAATTCGGGGGCACTCGGTACATGAACTTAGTTAATGTCATAGAATGAAAGATCAAATTCTTCAAGATTTGATCAAAAGAACGTCAAAAATATCTTCAAACACAAATCTGTTAACAATTTCATTTTCTAAATTCAAACACAAATCTTCAAGCAAGCCCTACGATTTCTAAATACTTAAAAGTCTGGAGATTAAAAAATAAATTTAACCACAATTCACACAAATACACAAATTTTAATCAAAGATAACGATGACTAACCATAAAAAGGTGATGCTGTAGCATGAAATCAACGAACAATTTTCACTCAACGAAATTGAGGACATGAAATTTATAAACACGAGCGGCATTCCTCATCGACTTTCTCTCCCAACGAAAAAGAAAAATGGAGATTGACCAGCGGGAATAGAAGTGAGGAGAGAGCCGTTTGAAACGGCAACGGTAACCGAGGTGGAGAAAGCAACGGTAACCGGGGTGGCTTGAATTCGTTGAGGCCGGATTGCCTTTTGATCTCTTTAAGGCCGGAATGGCCTTGTGCTTGGGAAGGCCGGAGCGCTTGCTGTTGTGGCTTTCAAAAAAAAAAAAATCTAGAGTGCCTATGCTCACTCTATCTAGGGGCCGGAGCGCGTTTGCTCTCTTTATCCGGAGTGCATTGGGCGGTGCACATTGGACAGAGTGGCATTGTTGAATCCGGAGTTCCTTTGTCTGGAGACCGGAATGATTTGTGAGATGCTTAATGGCAGGAGTGATTTAAGGTCGGAGTTGAATTGTGTTTCTTAAAAGTCGGAGTGATTTAAGGCCGAAGTTGAATTGTGCTTCTTGATGGCCGGAGTTTCCTTGCGCTTTTTGAAAGCCGGAGTGATTTGTGGTGCCTTGAAGGCCGGAGTTGCCTTGTGTGTCTGGAAAGCCGGAGTAACTCCAAAGACGGAGTGACTTTGGACGGAGTGACTTGTACGGAGTATCTTTGGATGGTGTGGCTTTGGACGGAGTGACTTTGGACGGAGTTTGCTTTTGCACACTTTATCTAGGGGCCGGAGTGCTTTTAGTCTATTTATCCGGAGTGCATTGGATGGAGTGTTTTGGACGGAGTGGCTTTGTAGAATCCAGAGTCCTTTGTCTGGAGGCTGGAGCGCATTGTAGATTCCGAAGTGCATTAGACGGAGTGCCATTTTCGATATTGTGTAAGAACGCGAGATTGAAGGAAGGCAAAAGGAGAGGATGAAGACAAAGTGGGCAAGACGAAGCCAGAGGTGGCAGAGACACTCAAGTGCTCTCTTGGAAAAGGAAAACTGACATCTTTTATTAAATGAAAAATCAGTTTCGTGTATTACAGCAAGCAGAAGAATAAAGCAATATAAATACACGGAGGACGAAGAAAAATTAACCAAAATACAAAATATATACTAACCTAAAATATACTAAAACAAATATCCTAATATAATAAATTACAACTTAACTAATATACAATATTCGAATAATATATTCCGTAATACGCCCCCTCAAGATGGAGTATATATATTGACAATGCCCATCTTGGACAAGTGTGCATTCAACTGCTGTGAGGGTAAGATCTTGGTGAAGATGTCGGCCAGCTGGTTACGGGTGGTGACATGATGAGTGCGGATGCTTCCTTCTTGAATCTTGTCGCGTATGAGGTGGCAGTCCAACTCGATGTGTTTGGTGCGTTCGTGGAAGACAGGATTAGCAGCGATGTGGATGGCCGCCTGATTATCACAATATAGGTGCGCAGCATGCGGATGAGAGACCTGCAAGTCATTAAGAATAAAACGTAGCCAAGATAATTCACAACATGCGTTAGCCATAGATCTATATTCTGCCTCAGCAGAAGAGCGAGAGACCACCGACTGTTTTTTGCATTTCCATGAGAGGAGAGAGTCGCCAAGGAAAGTGCAATAGCCGGTGATGGATCTGCGCGTGTCAGGACAAGAAGCCCAATCAGCATCACAAAATGCCCTGAGTTGGATATTGGAGGTGGCAGGAAGAAGGATGCCTTGTCCGGGGTTCAGTTTAAGATATCGCAGGACTTGATGAGCAGCTCTCATATGGTGGGAGGTGGGCTGTTGCATAAATTGACTTAAAATGTGGATAGTATAGGTAATATCTGGACGTGTGACAGTAAGGTACAGAAGACGACCAACTAGTCGTCGAAACGGGCGTGGATCCTGTAAGACGTCCCCAACGTGTTGACTCAATTTCATATTTTGATCCATAGGTAGAGTGAGAGGTTTGGCTCCAATAGTGCCAGAATCAGCAAGAATATCAAGAGTGTATTTACGTTGGCAAAGGTGTATACCTTTTACTGATCGGGCAACTTCGATGCCAAGGAAATATCGTAAGGTCCCCAGGTCTTTGATTTTGAATGCTTGATTAAGAAATGTTTTGAGGGAGGTAATGGCCTTTAAACAAGTACCTGCAACGATGATGTCATCAACGTATACAAGCAGGACGGTAAAGGATGTGTCGTCTTGTTTAGTAAAGAGACTGTAATCAGCCTTGGATTGGATGAAGCCATATGTAATGAGAGAAGTAGAAAGTTTTGAGTACCACTGTCTGGAGGCTTGTTTAAGGCCATGGATGCTTTTCAGCAATTTGCAAACTTGGTGAGGTTGTCCTTTTGTATAGCCAGGGGGCTGTTGCATATAGATATCTTCGTTGAGGGTACCATTTAAGAAAGTATTATTGACATCAAAATGATACAGATACCATCCTTTTATAGCAGCAACAGCAAGGAGGCATCGAACGGTAGTGAGTTTTGCGACAGAAAAAAAGGTTTCATGATAGTCAACCCCTTCCTCTTGGGTATACCCTTTAGTGACAAGCCGGCATTTATGCCTTTCGAGGCTCCCATCACTTTTGAATTTCAATTTGAACACATATCGACATCCGATAGTTTTCTTTCCGCGGGGTAAATCAGTGATGATCCAGGTTTTATTTGATTCTAAAGCATCCAGCTCATCTTTGATGGCTTTACGCCAGTTGGGATCTCGTATGGCCTGCGCATAGGTTTGCGGTTCAGTTTGGGATGAGATGGAAGAAGTGAAAGATTTGTAATCGTGGGACAACCTTTGATGTGATACGTGATTCTCAAGAGGATAAGGTTTGCCCGGTGAAATGGGCTTTGTAGATTGGATAGGGATAACGTGAGATGCTTGATGGCAATAGAAATCTTTCAGGTACTGGGGAGCTTTCCTAATTCTGGTGGTTCTGCGAACGGGAATGTCATCTCCTGTTGAGAGTTGAATATTTGTAGAGAAGTTACTAAGTTCCCGATTATTGACTGGTGTTTCTTGATTATGGTCTGGTTGATTGTGTATTGGAGTGGAATTGGATTCTTCGTCTTCGTTACTCCAATTGGTGGTGATTGGCAGATTTTCATCCAGAACAGGGTTGTTATTTGAATGCAAGTCCAGGTTGGGGACATAAGGTAATTGTTGGGTAACAAATGGATCCATATCAGTCACAACAGAAGGTATAATGTTTGATTGGTTGTTGGGAATGGGTCGGCACATTCTCTTTTATATGGGAACATATTTTCATGAAAAATGACATCTCTGGAATAAAAAATGTCATTACTATATAAATCAAGCAATTTATATCCTTTGACTCCAAAAGGATATCCCAAAAAAAGGCAATTTCTACTTTTGGAATCAAATTTCTTCCGCCCTTGAGAAAGGGTGGATGCAAAACACAAACAGCCAAAAACCAGAAGGTTATCGTAATTGGGCTTAACTCCAAATAGAATTTCATATGGAGTCTTGTTTTCAAGTAGAGGAGTGGGTATTCTATTAATGATATGGGCAGCGGTCAGGATACAATCACTCCAAAATTTTAGAGGAAGTCCTGATTGGAATCTAATAGCTCTAGCAACATTTAATAAATGTTGGTGTTTGCGTTCAACAATACCGTTTTGCTGTGGTGTTTCCACACAAGAGCGTTGGTGGATAACACCTCTATTTCTGTAAAAATCTCCCAATTTAAATTTAGTTCCATTATCACTACGAATAATTTTAATTTGACATTGAATTGTGCGGCAACCAGATTGTAAAAGGCTTCCAGGCACAATTTTGTATCCGATTTTTGTTTCAGAAGGTAGATCCAGGTACTCCTGAAAAAATCATCAACAATAGTCAGAAAGTATTTATATCCATCATAAGACTCTTCGGAACATGGTCCCCATAAATCACAATGCACCACGTCGAATAAGGTGTGTGATTTATGGGTACTGGGAGAAAAGGGAAGACGACGCTGCTTGGCCATGTGGCAAATAGAACAAGGATTATTACTAATAGAATGCATTGTTCCTTTTACAATAGGATCACTTATTAATTTCATCTTAGAATACGAAATATGACCTAAACGAGAATGCCATAGATCGGAAGGCAATGAAGCAGCATTAGCCGAGGGCTCCCTGCGAAATTTTGAGAGAAGGCTTTGCAAAAAATTGGGATCAACTTTAGTGTTCGTCAGATAATATAAACCATTTTTCTCTTCACCCATCCCAATCGTTCTCCAGGAGGAAAGGTCCTGAATTAAGCAAAATTTACCAAAGAAGAATAAACAACAACCAAGATCATTAGCAAAACGCTTCACAGATATCAAATTAAAGGTAAAAGAGGGAACACATAAAACGTTTTGTAATACAATTTGGTCGGTCAGTTTTACTGTCCCAGTACTGGAGACAGAGGCTCTACTCCCATCCGGGAGTCTCACAGAACAGGAGACGAGGGTCTCCGTGGCAAAATACAAAGATGGATCACATATCATGTGATCAGTGGCTCCTGTGTCAAGGATCCAGGTATTCCTCCTATTGCAAGAAGGAGGTAAAGAACTGAAAATATTACCAGCCATATTTGCTGCCTTCGGTTGGTCACCCGTGAGATCAAAAATTGGGGAATTGTTTTTAGTCGTTTGAGAAGGCAGTACAGGGTCTTTTGGATGAATCAAATTCATCAGTTGCTGGAACTGCATTCTGGTGAGTTCAACTTTGTCGTCCTCATGAGTCTCACTGGCAGAGACATTCATATGGTTCGGTTTGTTAGCCAAGAGGGCTGTGGCTCCAGGTTTGCCATTCGGTCGACGACCGGGGGGGAAGCCATGGAGCTGATAGCATTTTTCAATAACGTGGCCAGGTTTATTACAGTGGGAACAGATGGGAATTTCTGCGTTCCCAATTTTAAAGCACTGTTGCAAAGAGTGCCCTGGAACACGACAGTGAGAACAAAAGGGACGATCCCTTTTTATTGTCTGAGTATTCTTACCAGAATTATTAATGGACCGTTTTGTGAACAAGGCAACAGTTTCGGAGGGATGGGCAGCAGACAACATCAAATGTTGCCGTTCTTGCTGTTGAACAATCGAAAATACTTTGTTGACAGAGGGGAGAGGATCTATCAACATAATTTGGTCTCTCACGTTGGTGTAAGAATCATTGAGACCCATAAGGAATTGCATAACGCAATCCCTTTGATATCGCTCAGTGAGCACTTTGATATTACCACAGTGACAATCTGGGAGCGGATCGTAGATAAGGAGCTCGTCCCAGATTGTCTTCAACTTTTCATAGTAAAGACTTACCGAATCGTGCTCCTGTAAGAGACACGCCAAAGACTTCTTCAGTTGAAAGATGCGTGGCCCGTTTTGTTGGGTGAACCGGTCACGCAATTCTTTCCAGATCTCAGCAGCATCATCGACAAACACGACGCTAGACCTAATGGAAGGACTAATCGCGTTCTGAATCCAAGAGACAACCATGTCGTTGCAACGTTCCCAAGCCTCAAAAAGGGGATCGGTGAAATCGGTGGGTTTGGGAATAGTGCCGTCGACGAAAGGGAGTTTGTTCTTGGCCCGTAACGCTCGACGCATGGTGCGAGACCAGGTCGAATAGTTGTCAACAGTGAGTAGATCGGTGACTAAGACAACGGCTGGACTGTCGCCGGCCTCCAAACGAAACGGATTTCCTGGATCTGAAAAATTTTGAAAACGCAGTAATGGTTGGGTAAAAGCCGGATCTGGTTGGTCATCGCTAGAGGCGTTGAGGCTAGATGGGTTATCAGAAGCGGTCGGGTTGGAAGAATGGGCCATTGACGTTCTCTGATACCATGTAAGAACGCGAGATTGAAGAAAGGTAAAAGGAGAGGATGAAGACGAAGTGGGCAAGGCGAAGCCACAGGCGGCAGAGACACTCAAGTGCTCTCTTGGAAAAGGAAAACTGACATCTTTTATTAAATGAAAAATCAGTTTCGTGTATTATAGCAAGCAGAAGAATAAAGCAATATAAATACACGGAGGACG
>JAODPA010118929.1:0-18397 GCA_025585075.1 Nepenthes mirabilis | reverse complement strand
CGGAGGGAAGTCCACAATGTGATATGAATGATGGAACCTCCCAAATGGCGGGAGATACGAGACAAGAGATACGGTGGACTTTCCCTCAAATGAATATGGAAATAGAATCATGAAACTAGGACCATGGACTTTTAGATGGGTAGTATTCTCTGGCTTGACACGTCCATCACGGTATAAACCCGAAGAATACTTGGGCCACGTATTCTGGTCGCTTGTTTGTAAGCGGGTGGTGTTCGTGTCACGCCTTATGATACTATTGTGGAAGAACGAGGACTGCCCTAGTACGCCGAGGGAATGGGGCGATTTACGGCACGATGTGCACGACCCCCCGGATGGGTCGTAAAAGATAATCCCTCACGGCCTTAGATCATGTGGAGTATCATGATCCTTTCCTCGATCTCTCGCATCGTTTGCTAGTACGACCTACTGGCCCTGGTCCGCAAAGATATAAGCAACTTGAGAAAGTATATTCTAATGGTAACTAAAAACATGACAAATGGTAACTAAAGGTTCCAAAGCATAATGAATAGCAAATCCGTACTTCTAAATGGGTTTCCTTATATTGAATGCATGTCGTCCCTTCTTCTTGTTCCTTTACGTACCTTTACATCTTTACTGCTAAACAATGATGTATGCATACACTTGCTGGGCTTTTAGCTCATGCTTGCTATCTCTCCTTTCAAATGAGAATGCTATAATGCTCGACAAGTCTATGTGAGCTGTAAGAGCGAGATAGACAACCTGATCTCTTGTACGATCTCTTGTACGGAGCTTGAAGACTTAGATTGATTACTCAAAGGACAGGGGATAGTATCTCAGGAATTCCAAAGGTATATTATGTTACGCATGTGTATATGGATGAATAGTTTAGTTTCTTGTGTTTTATGGTTTCATGCTTCCGCAGGTTACTTATTGAGGTGGCTATGTGATCCTGTGGTTTGTTGATATATATATTGTGGATTATTGTACAGGATTAATCAGGTGTGTGTATCTGATTTACAAATAAAATTCTGCCCAATTTTCTATAGAAATTTATAATATCAATTATGGGCATTAGTGGATATAACTATTGACGGAGGGTTAGTTAAGAAAATAACCTGGTCCGTCACAGCTATCGAATTGAACAATAAATCAGAAGCCAAATCGAACCTGTGGTAACCATATGAATTGCAGTTTCTGATCTTGCTATGAGTTTAGGGTTTGTGAAAGATGTTTCCCTCAGTATATGAATTTGGAGATTTTTGAGACTGTTAAGTGCTAGGGTCTCGAGGTCTAAAGCTTTGGTCTTAGATTTTGCCGAATCTATAGAAACTGTTATAGCTAGAACTTCTTATTTTGTTGTAAATTGAGGACCTATGAGAAATAATTCTAGGGCATGGATATCTTAGAATTGGTCTAAATCAAGATTATCTCAATGGTTGGATGTTCGGAAGAAAAAAGACATGAAATGTAATTGTATCTTGAATTTCATGTCAGGATTTTTGCTGAGCTAGGTAAAAGAACCAAAATACTAGTGATGGTAAGATATAATCAAAGCTAACTGATTGATCAGAGCGCGCAGCGGAAGAGCGATAAACCTGTGCATATATAAGGTTGAGGTTAATGTCCGTGGTAAATGCTCAATATTGAGGTGTTTTGCTAATTTTGAGGACGAAATTCCTTTAAGTGGGAGAGAATTGTGAGATCCTGAAATCTACAAGGTATAAAATCAGAATAAAATATTGCTACTTAAAACCGGAGAATTTTGTTGAAGCCTAAACCTTGAGGGTTTTGATGAAACCGGAATGACTTTACGCTACTAGAAGGCCGAACCATTTCATAGAAGTACAAGAGGCCGGAGTAAATGATAAAAAGTTGACCGGATTTGAAGATGTTGACTGGATTTTGAAGATGTTGACCCGCTTTAAGTGGGAAAGTTGACTGGACAAAATCTATAATAAATTGGCTACCGAATTCAGGGCAAACTAAAGACAAACTTTGGACGGTTAAAATCCAACTAGATCCCAACTAACTAGAGTAAGTGAACTACCCCATTGACCATCTGAGAAGAAGCACCAAGTAGGTAACTTACCTCACTTACTCCCACCAATCTCTAAGAAGAAGTACCAGGTAGGTAACTTATCCCACCTACTCTGCCTAACCCCTCTTCTCTATATACCCAGCTTCGATCAAGGAAGCTCGCATGAGCAACCCGCAAGAAGAACAGTAAGGAGTAGAGAAGGAAAGAAAGCTTTCAATCTGTAAGGGTGGGCGAACGACAGTCAGGCAAGTATACACCCCCTGTTTTTAAGTTCATGCAAGTGTACTCCCTATTTTTAAACCTCATGTTTGAAATGCAAGTATATTTGACTTTCATGATATTACGTTAAAGTATGTATGATATTATTCATATCATCTAAATTAAGGAAGAATTTTTGTTAATGGCATCTTTAAAGGAAGCTCTGTTCTGTATTCTCATAAAGACCACCAATTGACCTTACTCATATTAAGCTGTGAAACCGGCATTTATACGGCACTTTTGAAACCAAAAATTTGCCCATAAAAGTTGAACCGCATTTTGAAACTGAAAATTTACTCATAAAAGTTGAACTACATTTTGAAACCAAAAATTTGTCCATGAAAGTTGAACCGCATTTTAAAACTGAAAATTTGTCCATGAAAGTTAAACCGCATTTTGAAACTGGAAATTGCCCATGAAAGTCGAATCGGCCTTTGAGCATTTTGAAACTAAAAAGTTGCCCATGAAAGATGAACTGCATTTTGAAACCAAAAATTTACCCATGACAATTGAATCGCATTTTGATACCGAAAATTGCCCATGAAAGTTGAACCGGCCTTAGAGCATTTTGAAACTGGAAAGTTGCCCATGAAAGTTGAACCGCATTTTCAAACCGAAAATTTTCCCATGAAAGTTGAACTGCATTTTGAAATCAGAATTTTGCCAATGAAAGTTGAACCGCATTTTAAAACCGGAAATTTACCCATGAAAGTTAAACCGCATTTTGAAACCGGAATTTTTCCCATGAAAGTTGAACCATATTTTGAAACCAAAAATTTGCCCATGAAAGTTGAACTGCATTTTGAAACCGAAAATTTGCCCATGAAAGTTGAACAGGCCTTAGAGCATTTTGAAACGGGCATTTGCACTGTGATTTTGAAACCGACACTTGTATTGTAAATTGAAACCAGCTTTGTAATGAAATGTATAAGTTCTATGATTTGAAACCGGCTTAAAGTATATGATTTTTGAACTAAATTCTGTGATCTGAAACCGGCTTGAAGTATATGAATTTTGACTCGGCCTTAAGATATCTTTACACAATCTCTGAAAGGTTAATAGTGATATTTCTGACTGATACTGAAAATGGCTTCAGTAAATGATAAGAAGAAAATGTTTCTGTTTCTGTTATTGTGAACCCAAGACTAATATGCAGTCAGGTTAGATTCTCCGATATGCCTTAGAACGTTATTGTGATAATCGATGATAACTCTGTCCATGGAGTTATACGTGGTCCGTCCCTCCTCAGGGCGTTATAATAGGAGGGTAGCTTCTGATCTGTTCTGGCCGGCGCCCCCTTGGATTGGGAAAGGATCTCGTGAGGTGGGATCATCTGTTCTATTCTGTCTATTACCATTCATTATGGAGAGATGTACACAATCTATCCTCGATTATTCACCCCCTCTGATAGTAGGGTCTACTAGTAGGGTTCTTTACTGATAAAGATGAGATTTCAGTAAAATATGGAGAAAAGACTGACTTCTGCTTTCTGAAACATGAGTACAATGATTTCTGATTTCCGAAACTTGATCGTTTCTATTTTACGTCTGTATCGTGATTCTACTTCCTTATGAGATTTATTTCTTCATGTTTAACGGTATCTATTTTATTGAGTTATGTTCTGCATATATATTTTACTACATACCTGCATGTACCTTATTGGGTCTCAGCTTACTATTTTACTATTTTTTCCCCTCCAGTGAAGGCTGTAGAGTTGTGCCTGACGAGAAAGATTAGAGCTCAATCTAAAAGATTCCTGAAGATTTAAAGTACTTCTGGAGTTATCACGGAGGAAGTAGTCATGATAGAATATATATACCAAATTGTAAATGGACCATTACACCTATGTATGCATGAATGAGTTTTTGGGTATGAATATGAATGCTTCGGTAGATTTTTAGATCGTCTTCCGCTGCATATTTTTATAGATATCTTATATGGGTCCTAGATGGCATCTATGATCCTATGTTTGTGTGTTATGATTGTTGTATGGATGTTCTGAGTTGCAGCATAGGCTGTTTATTTTTGTCCTGACTTACGGAATCATTTGAGGAAAAAATATATATATATATATCCGTTCCGTGACAATTGGTATCAGAGAGATAAGATGCCTTAGGATTTGATCGATCAAAAAGCGAAAGTATAGGTTTGAATCTTTGCACTAAGTTTCTGTTAGAATAGGTCAGGATAACTAAGGTGACTAGAACACTTAAGAAATTAGTCCCTAGGTTAAGTTCAAATTTCATGGAAATAATGGATACTTTCTTGTTCTTCAACTAACCGTTTTGAGATTTCAATGTTGTGCCTATCTTGAATATAGGATGGCTAATAAAAGGGGAAGAAGAGATGGCCGGGGTGATGCTAGTACCCCCCATGATCAAGAAGCTGAGTATGTGACCTTACTAGAAAGAGTGACGTATGTTATAGAGAAGATGGGGCAGCGTCACGTGGCCCTGGTTCTTGCACCACAACCAATTCTAGCTATGTAAGAGAGGTTTAAGACAGAGGAGGTGCCTGAATTTTTAGAGGAAGTAGATCCGCTGAAGGTAGAAAATTGGATTAGAGGATTAAAGAAAATACTTACCATTATCCAATGTTTTGATAGTGAAAAAGTTACCTTTGCAACATATAAATTAGAAACAGATGTCAATGATTGATGGGCTAGGAAGAAAAGAGCAATGGGATGGTTGGATGAGGAAATTTCTTGGGAGGCATTTGAGGAGGCTCTTTGGAAAGAGTATATTCCCGATAACCTTTAAGATTGGAGGGAAAGATCCCTTATGGAACTTAGGCAAGGGAGTCGCACCGTGGCGGAGTATGGCGCGAGGTTCATTGAATAGTCTCATCATGTACCTTTTATTGGTAAATATCAATCGAGGATGACCAAGAAGTTCCTGCAAGGGTTAAATGATGAGATTAGGAACCAATTAGTGACCCAGGAGTTTAAGGCTTATACTGAGGTCCTAGATAGAGCCTTGGTTCTTGAGGAGTTAGACACACAAAAATTACTTACAAAAAGAGCAGCTAGTTGGGCTAATCCTGGTAGGAGATCAAATGTAGAACCACCTGAGTCATCCAAGAAAGTAAGAATGGTAGATGTAGGGAAGAGCACTACCGAAGCTTTATCAGTGATTAGTTCAACTGCTACGTGCGCATATTGTAGGAAGAAGCACACGGGAAAACCTTGTTATAAAGCCATAGGAGTATACTATAATTATGGTAAGTTGGGCCACCTGATAAAAAATTGCCTGTTACCAAAGGGACGACAGAAAACAAGTTGGTTGTTGTGGCTAGAGAAATGCGATAATAGTGCAAGGCTAGAGACACCCCGAAGGCGGACGAAGGTATTTTCTTAATTACGAAATTTTGATTTTGTTATGTTTCCTTTTCGCCAAAAAAATATATATATATTTTTTGAATTATTTCCTGATTGTATAGATATATGTATGCTTTGTGAATTTTGTGAGATTTAGAAACTGTAGCATGGATGAGTATACAATCAGAAGAAAGAATGCTTTATTCATTCAGTCGGCGTAGCAAATAAGTTGAACTGATGGTTTGGGATTGATTCTTGAGGAAATACGATAATACTCAAGGACATTGGTAAAAGATGCAGTACCTTAGGTTATGAAATTTTGAGTAAGAGGCAAGGTTAAATGAGTTAAGAATGGGTGTTCAGCCTAATTAGAAATTGGTTGACCTTTTTAAGTCGATAGATGTCCGTTCGAGAATCTAGCTATGAAGGTTTTGAGGAGCATATGTATGGCCGAGCTAATCTGTTTAATGAACAGTTTAAAGGAAGTTGATTTTGGCATTACTCTCTAAGAAATTGTGTGGAATTAAAAAGAGTATTGACTAGACACTGTTGATGAAGCCATATAACCTTCTCGTAGTAGGGCGTGTCAATGATCAGGTAAGTTAGCATAAATGATATGCTCATGGGAAAGATTGGGATATTGTTAGTCCATACTAATAGGCAATCACCCACAAGCAAAGTGGAAGAGACGTTCATAGGGCGGAATTGCTCCACCTATAATTAAAATTTTGTGATGAGATCTCTAAATGATCCCTTGAAAGAAATCTAAGGTCTTATGAAATTAAAAGAGGTTGGGACAGGTGGATCTCAATATATTCAACGAAGGAGAACACTAAGATCAATAGTTGAAGTTAGAAGTCTCCATTTGGAAGTATGAAGAACCACTTAGAAGATAATTCTGATCTGATAATTTTATGAATTATGAAGATGAACTTTCCTGTGTCGCTAGTAAATTGATACTCTTGAGAGAAGTAGGAGAGGAATCCCTTATCAGAGTTATTTTTCATTGATTGAAATCGGTAATCGATCACCCATAGTGATTCCAAATGAGGTGTTTGGGTTAAATTAGTTGGTTCATTAGTGTGCCAACAAGGTCTTAAAGCTGTTAGGTGTAGGGCTATCGAATTGAACAATAAATCAGAAGCCACATCGAACCCGTGGTAACCATATGAATTGCAGTTTCTGATCTTGCTACGAGTTTAGGGTTTGTGAAAGATGTTTCCCTCGGTATATGAATTTGGAGATTTTTGAGACTGTTAAGTGCTAGGGTCTCGAGGTCTAAAGCTTTGGTCTTAGATTTTGCCGAATCTATAGAGACTGTTATAGCTAGAACTTCTTATTCTGTTGTAAATTGAGGACCTATGAGAAATAATTCTAAGGCATGGATATCTTAGAATCAGTCTAAATCAAGATTATCTCATAGGTTGGATGTTCGGAAGGAAAAAGACATGAAATCTAATTGTACCTTGAATTTCATGTCAAGATTTTTGCTGAGCTAGGTAAAAGAACCAAAATACTTGTGACGGTATGATATAATCAAAGCTAACTGATTGATCAGAGCACGCAGCGGAAGAGCAATAAACCTGTGCATATATAAGGTTGAGGTTAATGTCCAAGGTAAATGCTTAATATTGAGGTGTTTTGCTAATTTCGTGGACAAAATTCCTTTAAGTGGAGGAGAATTGTGAGATCCCTAAATTAAAAAGGTATAAAATCAGAATAAAATATTGCTACTTAAAACAGGAGAATTTTGTTGAAGCCTTAACCTTGAGGGTTTCAATGAAACCGGAACGACTTTACGCCACTAGAAGGCCGAACCATTTCATGGAAGTGCAAGAGGCCAGAGTGAATGATAAAAAGTTGACCGGATTTGAAGATGTTGACCGGATTTTGAAGATGTTGACTGGCTTTAAGCGGAAAAGTTGACCGGACGAAATCTATAATAAATTGGCTATCGAATTCTGGGCAAACTAAAGACAAACTTTGGATGGTTAAAATCCAACTTGATCCCAACTAACTAGAGTAAGTGAACTTCCCCGTTGACCATCTGAGAAGAAGTACCAAGTAGATAACTTATCCCACTTACTCCCACCAAATCTCTGAGAAGTACCAGGTAGGTAACTTACCCCACCTACTCCACCTAACCCCTCCTCTATATATGCCCAGCTTCTATCAAGGAAGCTGGCACGAGCAACTCGCAAGAAGAACAACAAGGAGTGGAGAAGGAGAGAAAGCTTCCAATCTATAAGGGTGGGTGAACGACAGTCAGGCAAGTGTATACCCCCCTGTTTTTAAGTTCATGCAAGTGTTCTCCCTGTTTTTAAACCTCATGTTTGGAATGTAAGTATATCTGACTTTGATGAAATTATGTTAAAGTATGTCTGATATTGTTCTGATCATCTGAATTAAGGAAGAATTTCTGTTAATGCCATGTTTAAAGGAAGCTCTATTCTGTATTCTCATAAATACCACTGATCGACCTTACTTGTATTAAGCTGTGAAATCGGCAATTATACGGCACTTTTGAAACCAAAAATTTGCCCTTGAAAGTTGAACCGCATTTTGAAACCGGAAATTTACCCATAAAAGTTGAACCGCATTTTAAAACTGAAAATTTGCCCATGAAAGTTGAACCGCATTTTGAAACCAGAAATTGCCCATGAGAGTTGAACTGGCCTTAGAGCATTTTTAAACTGGAAAGTTTCCCATGAAAGTTGAACTTCATTTTGAAACCGGATATTTGCCCATGAAAGTTGAACCATATTTTGAACCGGAAATTTCCAATGAAAGTTGAACCGGCCTTAGAGCATTTTGAAATCGGAAAGTTGCCCATGAAAGTTGAACTGGATTTTGAAATCAAAAATTTGCCCATGAAAGTTGAACCGCGTTTTGAAACCGAAAATTTGACCATGAAAGTTGAACCGCATTTTGAAACCGAAAATTTGCCCTTGAAAGTTGAACGCATTTTGAAACCAAAAATTTGCCCATGAAAGTTGAACTGCATTTTGAAACCGAAAATTTACCCATGGAAGTTGAACTGCATTTTGAAACCGAAAATTTGCCATGAAAGTTGAACCACATTTTGAAACCGAAAATTTACCCATGAAAATTAAACCACATTTTGAAATCGGAATTTTGCCCATGAAAGTTGAACCGCATTTTGAAATCGGAAATTTGCCCGTGAAAGTTGAACCACATTTTGAAACCGAAAATTTGCCCATGAGAGTTGAATTGGCCTTGGAGCATTTTGAAACCAAAAATTTGCCTATGAAAGTTTAACTGCATTTTGAAATAGGAAATTTGGCCATGAAAGTTGAACCGGCCTTAGAGTATTTTGAAATAGGCATTTGCACTGTGATTTCAAAACCGGCACTTGTATTGTAAATTGAAACCAGCTTTGTAATAAAATGTATAAGTTCTATGATTTGAAACCGGTTTAAAGTATATGATTTTTGAACTAAGTTCTGTGATCTGAAACCGGCTTGAAGTATATGAATTTTGAACCGGCCTTAAGATATCTGTACATAATCTCTGAAGGGTTAATAGTGATGTTTCTGATTGATACTGAAAATGGCTTTCAGTAAACGATAAGAAGAAAATTTTTCTGTTTCTGTTATTATGGACCCAGGACTAATATGCAGTCAGGTTAGGTTCTCCGGCATGCCTTAGAACGTTGTGGTGGTAATCGAGGATAACTCTGTCCATGGAGTTATATGTGATCCGTCCCTCCTCAGGGCGTTATAATAGGAGGGTAGCTTCTGTTCTATTCTGTCCAGCGCCCCCTTTGATTGGGGAATGATCTCGTGAGGTAAGATCATCTATCCTGTTCTGTCTATTACCGTTGATTGTGGGGAGATGTACACAATCTATCCTCGATTATTTGCCCTCTCCGCTAGTAGGGTCTACTAGTAGGGTCCTTTATTGATAAAGATGAGATTTCTGTAAAATATGGAGGTAAGACCGACTTCTGCTTTCTGAAATATGAGTACAATGATTTCCTATTTCTGAAGCTTAATCGTTTCTATTTTATGTCTGTATCGTGATTCTACTTCCTTCTGACATTTATTTCTTCATGTTCAACGGTATCTGTTTTATTGAGTTTTGTTCTGCATATATGTTTTGCTGCATACCTGCATATACCTTATTGGGCCTCGGCTCACTATTTTACTATTTTTCCCCCTCCAGAGAAGACTGTAGAGTTGTGCTTGACGAGAAAGACTAGAGCTCAAGTTAAAGGATTCCTGAAGATTTAAAGTACTTTTGGAGTTATCATAGAGGAAGCAGTTTTGATAGAATATATATACCAAATTGTAAATTGACCATTACACCTATGTATGCATGAATGAGTTTTTGGGTATGAATATGAATGCTTCGGCAGTTTTTTAGATAGGCTTTCGCTGCATATTTTTATAGATATCTTATATGGGTCTTAGATATCTGTGATCCTGTGTTTGCGTATTATGATTGTTGTATGCATGTTTTGAGTTACGGTACAGGCTGTTTATTTCTATCCTAACTGATAGAATCATTTGAGGAATATATATATATATATATATCTGTTCCGTCACATCAGTTATATGTGAACGAGATCGTGAGGCTTCATGGAGTTCCTGTCTCCATTATATCTGATAAATATTCCCATTTTATCTCGATGTTTTGGAAAAGTTTGCATAGGAAACTGGGGACAGAGTTAAAATTTAGTACTGCTTATCACCCCCAAACTGATGATCAATCTAACCGTACCATTTAGATTCTTGAAGATATGTTAAGGGCCTCTGTTTTAGAGATGAAAGAAACTTGGGACACTTATCTTTCATTGGCTGAATTTGCTTATAATAATAGTTATTATGCTAGTATAGGCATGGCACCTTTTGAGGCATTGTATGGGAGAAAATATAGGTCGTCAATTCATTGGGAGGAGATTGGAGATAAAAGAATTTTGGGCCCAGAGAGTGTGAAGGAAACAGCATAGAAAATTAAACTGATCCATGATAATCTGAAGTTTTCTAAAAACAGACAAAAAAGCTATGAGATAGGAGGACGATAGAATTGAGCTTTGAAGTAGGAGACCTTGTTTTTCTAAAAGTCTCACCGTCCAAGAGAATGTTCCGGTTTGGAATCAAGGGAAAACTAAAGCCGCAATTCATTGGTCCTTTTGAGATTCTGAAAAGGGTCGGGCAGGTAGCCTACAAGTTGGCATTACCACCTAGTCTGACGGGCGTACACAATGTATTTCATGTGTCGATGCTTTGGAAGTACATTCATGATCCTGCACACGTGATTGACTATGGATCCTTGGCTATCGACAAGGATGTATCCTATATCGAGGAACCACTGCAGATTCTGGATCAAAAGGATCAAAGGTTATGGACGAAAACCATTCTCCTGGTGAAGATACTTTGGAGAAATCATTCACTGGAGGAGGCGACTTGGGAGCACGAAGAGGAGATCTGAAGCAAATATCTCAACTTGTTTTCTTGAGGCATGTAACTTTTTTTAATTTTGAGGATAAAATTTCTTTAAGTGAGGGAGAGTGTGAGGTCCCGGACCCAAAAACATGATAATTGGGAGTAATTAAAATGATAATAATATATAAGAGACCAATCATGCATTGAAAAATGAGGGTTCAAAGTAAAAAGTTGAAAAATACCCGAGTTCAGCAAGCAGCAGGGTTGCGCCTGCCGCACGCTTGAGGCATGGCAACGAGCGCAAAATCTAGTGCATAGCCGCTCGCTGGGTGCTTGAGCACCGGTCACGGGCCCAGCCACGTGATCTTTTTCTCCCGCGTTTTAAATGAGGGATTTAGGGATTTGGGGTTTCATTTCCAGCAGCTCCCGATAGCAACAAAGGGGAGAATAGAGGAAGGAGAGAGAAGAGAAAGAAAAGGGGAAAAACATCCGTCCAGTCTCGATCCGAGTCATAGAAACTGTAGATCGAGCTCAGGCAAGTGTACTTCGGACGCTGTTTTCTACTTTTACTGCTTTCTCTTGTTTCAAAATTGGTGAAAATGCTCTAAAATTATATTATTGCATGTTTAAAGCAAACGAAGCATGTTTCACTCTATTGTTCGGTTAGATTTTGTGTTTACTCATGTGTATTGCAAGATTTGGCTTTGATTTAGTGAACAAGCATGTAATTAGTGTTCGACTTAGTTCCAAAAGCATGTGATGAAACCCTAACTCTAAAATATTTGAGTTTTTTAGTTAAATTGTATGATTTAGTATATGTATTTGGATTTATGGCGTTGATTTCATGAATAAACATATGTTTGGTGTTCGATTTGAGTCCGAAAGTTTTGGCGAAGCCCTAGGTATGAAAATGAAGGGCTTTTAATGATTTTTAACAGTAGATTCTATTATATAAAAGTTCATTGGCACCGAAATGAAGCTCCTAGTATAATTTGTTTTTAGAAATTTTACACGAGCTTATACCAATAAATCACCGTGCACTTCTGAAGTGAAACTGAAAGGTTTTTAGACCGTTACTGCATATTCAGAACATTCTGAAGTTAACTGAAGGGTAATTGTGAAACTCTGATACGAATGAAGGTTTTAAGTTAAGAAATTATTTTTGATACTGCTATTTAGGACCCAAGACTGATTACAATAATATTAGGTTCTCCGGCATGCCTTAGAATGTTACGGTGGTGATTAAGGATAACTATATCCATGGAATTATATGTGGTCCACCTTTCTTCGGGGTGTTACGGTCAGGAGGAAAGATTTTGATTCTGGCCTACCTTCAGGAGGCACACCTGTACTAATCCCATGGGACGGGATCTTCTGTTTCTATTTATGGCCTTAGATTGTGTCGAGTGAATACAATCTATCTTCGATTATTCGCCCCCTCAGCTAGTAGGGTCTACCGGTAGGGTCTGTTACTATTTTGTTCTGTACTGAATTGTGATGGAATGGACTTTTTTCTTGCATTCCGCCAGCGACCTCCCGGGACGGACACCAAGGGATTGGTGGTCTTGTCCGGGCCAGTCATGCCTACCGATCACAGGATCATAGATATCATCTAGGACCCATACACGATATCCATAAAATATATAACGGAAGCTAATTTATTAACCTGCCGAAGCTTTTACATTCATGTCCATAAAACTCATTCTTTTGTAAACATAATCATAAAAGTCCAATTACAAAAATGAATATATTTCAACCGGATCATTACAATAAACTGTTTCTTTTGGGTAACACAAAATTATACTTGCCAGTCCTTAGAATTATTCTGATGGAGCTCTAGTCACTTCATCTCATCAGGCACGAGCTCTATAGTTTCATCTGGAGGGGAGGAAATAGAAAACAGTTGGTCGGAGCTCAATAAGGTACATGTAGATCTTCCGTAAAGCGTTTAAGCTATGAGGCAGATACAGATACATATGCAGCATAAATATTACAAAACAACAGTTGACCAGACAGATACATATGCGGTATGAATATTATAAAATAACAGTTGATCGGAAAGATACATATGCGGCATGAATATTATAAAATAAAAGTTGACCAGATAGATACATATGCAAAGAAGTCAGGAAGGCCAAAGCAGTCAAATTTCAAAAATCGGAACAAAAAACAGAGTCGGTCATATTATAAAAATTTCTCTTCTCTTTTATTTTTATCGATAAAGGGCATCACTAGCGGAGGGGGTAATAATCGAGGATAGATTGTGCACATCTTCTCACAATCACGGCAATACATCCTTGTACAAAGCCCCGAGGATGGCTTTCACTTCCTCCTTATACAAAGCCCGATGATAGCTCTCATTTTCTCCATGTACAAAGCCCCGAGGATGGCTCCCTTTCACTATCCTTGATTACCACCATAACATTCTAAGGTATGCCGGAGAATTTTATCTCCCAGTGCTAAAGTCCGATCTTATTTATCTTGTCATAAGTCGGTTCAATTCTTCTTTAGTTCACATTCTGGACGGGCACAAAACTTTCGGTCGTCATATTACAAAGTCGAATTCAAGTTTATTTTTCTTATTCCAGTCAATAATTCTTTGTTATGTCTCAAAGCCGGTTTACCTCTTTATTTTTATACAATTCAAGTTTAATCATAAGTTGAACAGAAAATGGAAAGTAGAAACCAGCACGTATGAATTAACTGTGAAATCAAAATTATATTTTTATTGTAAAGCGAGCATGACGTCAGAGATGCAGCTTATCAAGCAGTAATTAAAAATGGCAAGTCTGATATACTATGTGCTGAAGCATTTAAATCTGAAGAACACTTATAATTTTCCTTAAAGGTCGGGACTTGAAAACGGAGGCAAAATTTGAGTTTAAAAGGGGAAAGGTACACTTGCATTAAAACATTATTACAATTTAAGCTTGAAAACGGGCATACACCTGCCTGACTGTTGACCCCCCACTCTGACTGACTTGGAGCTTTTCTCCTTCTTCACTCCTTACTCTCCTTCCTTGCCAGGAATTTTACACCCGTCTCTCAACTGGAACTCAGTATATAAAGAGGAGGGATTAGGTGGAGTAAGTGGGATAGGTTACCTACTTAGTACTTCCCTTTAGGGGTTAGGTGGGAGTGAGTGGGGTAAGTTACCTATTTGGTAGTTTCATTTAGAAGGTCAACGGGGTAGTTTACTTACTCTGATTAAATTGGAATCTAACAACAAAGTTGGCCCTTGTTTTCTGAATTCGGTGGTTAATTCTAGCCAGTCAATATTTTCTTCAAGGTCGGTCAACCTTTCTATTAGTCAACTTTTTCAGTCAACTCTTAGTACTCTAATCCGGTCTAACTTTTACTCAAAGTCGGCTATCATTTCTCCTTTTTTCTTATTCAAGGTCGGTCAATATTTATAAAAATTGGTCAACCCTTCGGTCAACCTTCCAGTCAACATCATGATGCAGGTCAATATCATGACACCGGTTAACATTTTGATAATGGTCAACATCTCGACGTTGGTTAATATCTTGATGCCGGTCAATATCATGACATCGGTCAACATTTTGACGATGGTCAATATCTTGACGTTGGTTAACATTTTGACGTCGGTCTATATCATGACACCAGTCATCATTTTGATGATGGTTAGTATCTCGACGTTGGTTAATATTTTAACACCGGTCAATATCATGACACCGGTTATCATTTTGATGATGGTCAATATCTTGACGTTGGTCAAACTTTTGATTACCCTTAGTTCCGATCTTCCAGTGGTGTAAGGCCACTCTGTTTTAAGTTAAAACTAAAACACTCTGATTTTTAAGTAGTAATGTTTTACTTTGATTTCAGGACCTCACAATTCTCCCCTACTTAAAGAAATTTCATCCCTGAAATTTAAATGAAATTATATACCTTAATCAATCAAGCGGGGATACTTGCTCCAGATTTCTTCTTCTCATTCCTTGGTAGCTTCCTCAAGTGAGTGATTTCTCCAGAGTACTTTCACCAGAGGAACCATCTTTATACATAGCCTTTGCTCTTTCCGGTCGAGAATTTGTAGTGGCTCCTCGACGTAAGATAAATCCTTGTTGATTTCCAATGATTCAAATTCAATTATATGTGTAGGATCATAAACATACTTCCGGAGCATGGATACATGAAACACGTCGGCGGCAGTGCTAATCTGTAAGCTACTTCTCCGATCTTTTTCTAGAATCTCAAAAGGACCAATAAATCGTAGCTTGAGTTTACCCTTCACTCCAAACCGCAATGTTCCCTTGGTGAGATTTTCAGAAAAATAAAATCTCCTATCTCAAAGCTCAATTTCGTCCTCCTTCTATCCACATAGCTTTTCTGTCTACTTTGAGCGATCCTCAAATTAATATGGATTAGTTTTATTTTCTCAACCGTTTCCTTTACGATCTCTGGACCCAAAATCCTTTTATCTCTTGTTTCTTCCCAGTGAATCGGCGACCTATATTTCCTTTCATATATAGCCTCGAAAGGCGCAATGCTGATACTAGCCTGATAACTATTATTATAAGCAAATTCTGCTAGTGAAAGGTAGGTATCCCAATTGCCTTTCATTTCTAATACAGAAGCCCTCACCATGTCCTCAAGAATCTGTATAGTTTGGTCAGACTGGCCATCCGTCTGAAGGTAATAAGCAGTTCTAAATTTTAATTCAGTCCCTAATTCTTTATGAAAACTTTTCAAAACCTTGAGACAAAATGGAAATCCTTGTCAGATACAATGGAGGTAGGAATTCCATGAAGTCTCACGATCTCGTTCACATACATGTGATGTGACGACCCGACTTTTTTTTACCATCAAAAGCCGTCGTCAAAACAAAAGTACTTTCAAATAAAAATGTGAACATAAAAATTTTTCTTATCTTTATTCAAACCTGAGATGCATTCTAAAGATTAATAATTTCATAAATCCCAAAATGTTACGGAAACATTATAACATTCATAAGCAGCGGAATCAATATTACAAGTATCCTAAAAAACAAAATAAACAAAGCTCCCAAAAATCTGTTCCAGCAAGCTTAAACTTTCAGCTACACCATAGGACTCTACTCAACTTCGTCCTCCATAAGCTTGTCATCTGAAAATTTTCAAGAATGAGCTTACAAAGCCCAGCAGGATACTCACATGCAGAAAAACACAAGCATACATATAATCAAAGTATGGATCATAATATAGCATAATCATATCGTTTCTTCTTGATTCATATTCTTTTCATCTTGTCTTCAGAAAAATTCATCAAAAATCATTCGGAATTCATATCATCTTTAGGGACCGGACGGGAGCGGACAACATCGAGGACGGGTTGTGTGCTACCCCACAACCTAAAGCCGTATCCCCTCATTATGCTCCCCGGGGCGGGAGGTAATGCCTTTAACCCGGCATACGAGGCCATAGTCCAGAATTCTTATGCCACCAAAAGGTCCCCTCCCGTGGCCCAGGAGGCATCCTCGAGTGTCACTCCAATATCCTTCATCCATCTTTAACAGCAAGTTTAATGGAAACTCGGTTCTTGGTTCGTGTTCTTTATTGGCCAATCATCATAGTTCAAAAGTCGGAAGAGTTCCACTTGCTGTCCATAGTTCATGCATTTTCCTTGTTCTTATAGTCTTTGTTCTTTAACTTCAACATTTGAAGTCCATATTTCCTTTCTCATTATCTTTCAAAATTTAAAATTCCATATCCGAAGTACATTGAGGACGGAGTACATTTCATAAAATTTCCAGAGTCCTTTTTCAAATAGTAGGCCGTAGTTCCAAAATCGAAGTCATTTTGTCAAAGCCACTGTTCAAACCCGAAGCTCATTTTCAGACAATCCGAAATCTTATTCTCGTAATTTCCGAAGTTCTTTTTAAACAGAAAGGCCGAAGTCCTGAAGCCGGAATTCTTACAAGGCCGGAGTTCATTTTAATCAAAGCCAGAGTTCATTTCCTTTAATCAAAACTGGGGTTCGTTGTCTTTCAAAACCGGAGTTTGTTGTCTTTCAAAACCGGAGTTCATTGTCTTTCAAAACCGGAGTTCATTTACTTTAGTCAAAGCCGGAGTTCGTTTTATGAATAAGAAGCCGGAGTTCATTTGATCAAGAAACCGGAGCTCAATTCATGCAAAAGCCGGAGTTCATTTCATGTAAAAAGAATAGCCGGAGTTCATTTTCTTTAATCCAAAACCGGAGTTCTTTTCTTTTTTAAAGGGACGGAATGCCTTTCAAGTGTCGGAGCTTTTTAAAACGGACGGAGCGTTTAATTTAGCGGAGTACTTTTAAAACGGACGGAGTGCTTCAAGTGTCGAAGCACTTTAAAACGGACAGAGTGCTTTAAATGGCGGAGATCTTTTCAAAATGGCAGGACGGAGTGGATTTTATTTTAAGAACTCTGGAGCTCAAGGCCGGATTGGCTTCTCTTTCTAAAGTCCGGAGCTCCAAAACCTGAAACTTATTTTATTTCCAAAGTCCGAAGCTCACAAATTCCGGAGTTCAATTCTTTTAAAATCTGAGTTCTGAAATCCAAAGTTCATTTTCTATTAACAATCCGAAGTTCTTAATTCAGAGTGCATTTCTGTTAAAATCCGAAGTTCTAAATCCGAAGTGACTTTTCTGTTACAATCTGAAGTTCTAGTCCAAGGTTCGTTTAAAATTTCCGGAGCTCTAATCCGAAGATCATTTTTCCTAAAATACCGGAGCTCTTCAGCCGAAGTTCATTTATAAGGTGAAACTTTAAATCCGAAGCTCATTTCCGTAAAAGGCCGGACTCCTCTTTTAATCAAAGCCTAAGTTTATTTCAAAACAGAAGGCGGAGTTCTTCGTAACAACAGGAATTCTTCTTCAAAACCGGAGTACATTAAAAGAGGACGGAGCACATTTAAAGCCGAAGTACTTTTGGACGGAGTTTTTCTTTTCCAACTGAACAGAATATTTCCTTAAACACAGAAAAGCCGGAGCTCTTCGGTTGTCAAGGCCGAAGTCAAATAACAACAGACGGAGCATTAATCAAAAACCGGAGCTCTAACCCAGAAATGATTTCAGCAGATTTGAAAATCATCATAAGTTCTTAGGTCATCAACATGAAATATCAAAATTCATAATATCTATCAGGAAGTCATCAACAGCATAAAATCCATCATTATGCATAACAGAGTTTCATTTTAAACATGCCTTTCAGATCAATAAGTCATAAAGCAGAAAAACATATTTCATACAGAAGACCATATAATTTTATAGCAACATACATAAACATGAGCTTATAAAATAAGGGTGAGTATCTTGCCTGAATTCTTTTGCCTTAGCTTCCGGTGTCTTTCTTTTCTAGAAGTTTCTAGTGGTGCCTTTATCTGATGTACTTAAGCCCTTATTTATAACCGGGGGTGGGTT
>JAODPA010118918.1:34611-46692 GCA_025585075.1 Nepenthes mirabilis | reverse complement strand
GAATAAAATTTTAATTTTTTAAAAATTTGATCAATTATGCGTATATATATATTTTTAGTGATATGTGGCATTATAGAATGATATAACAATTCCATTATATTATATGATTTCTTCTGCGGAAGCTAGGGCCATGATATGGTTTGCTGGTAGGGACCGACCCAAACCCGATGAATCCTTCACAAAGAAGACAGTAAATCGCCTAAAATTCAACTGCCCAATTCACCGGGTGAGCCGGCCGGTTGGGAACGAAAAATTTGAACGCAGTACTTGGCCCTCTTGGATTTACCTTCTTGGCACAAAAAACCAAGATGTCAGCCTTCCAACGACAGGGATTCAGTTTCTTTCGGGCCTTCTTAGTCGCTCTCGGCAATCTGCTCTGGTCCAGCGATATCGACGTCGATGTGAAAGAAATCGGCTCTGTTAGTGATCGGACATCATTATTAGCATTCGTTAGAAGAAAACTAGTTAGGAGAAAAAGATAGTGGGAAGGGTGAGAATCAAATGGCGAGATTTTCCGGCAAGAAGAGGCTGGTCGTTCTTTCAATCATTTTAGAAGAATCGTATTTGGGGCTTCTGTTAGTGATTTTGGCAACTTGCGGCTATTTTGGACCGGAACGCGTAGTTTCTGCTCCATTGAGGTTTAAACCGAATGGGGAATTCAAGATATTGCAAGTGGCTGATATGCACTATGCCGACGGAAAAACGACGCCGTGCTTGGACGTGTTGCCTAATCAATTCAACGGTTGCTCTGACCTAAACACTACTGCTTTTACTGAGCGTATGATTCGTGCTGAGAAACCTGATCTCATCGTTTTCACTGGTATTACTTCTTCACCCTGTGTGCGTATGCGTTATCGCTTTTCCTCATCGATGATTGTTAATTGGATATACTTAGTGGAACTGGTTGTCATTTTGTGCATATGTGATAGTTTCTATTGCTGTAATTTGATGACATGGAATCGAGGCTTCCTTTTGTAGAAGATAATTTGCTCTCCTCTCTTGTGAGCTAGGAAATTCCTGGTCGGATCGGGACCATTATTTATGTAGACCTTGCTTCGTGTTGGGAATCACTCCCGTGTGGAAGTCCTTGTTATCGGGGATTTGGATGGAGCACGTGTGTGCTACTATAAGTAAAAGGAATTCCGGTCAACATAGTTGACCGGAACCTTCTGGACCGACAACCTCAACCAATCAATATGTTGACTGGTTAAAGTCATGAGATGTCTAACTCTGCTGAAGAATCAAGACGGACTACTTCGACCGGTCAACGGGGTGATTGACTGGCCAAGAATGGGAGGATGGTCAACAGGGTTGATCGACTGAATATGGAAGGTCTGCATGACTGTTATATCCCAAAAATGTGTATAGTTGACCTACCTGATTGGGTAGTTGGTAGACATTATTATTGGGACTCCAACCGCTGATCAGTTTGTAGGAACAGGCATGCACCGCCTGTTACAGGACAGGGCATGCGCATGTACGCATGCAGACCTTGGAAGTTGAGCACTAACCACCAAGTTGGGTTATGGTTGCTTATACTGGTAGAGGGCATGTGAGAAAATAGAGGAGAGAAAGTGAAAAAGAAAGAGAGCTGTGAGTGAAAAATAAAGCGTTGAAATTCTTTGTTTACCTTTGCTCTGTTCTTGTTTTCGCCTCTTGTGGTTTGTGTAACAAATATCTCATACTTAGTGATCTTTCAGTGGATTTAGTGTTTCGTGGTTTTTCCCTTATTTCAGAAGGGTTTTCCACGTAAAACACTTGGTGTTTATTTCTCTTCTCCTGCTTTTACTTCACAGTGTGTGTCTTTGTCAGTTGGCCGCCCATTACCGCCAACACTTCGCAGCCTAGTACTGCCAACCACCGGGTGATTCAAAAATCCAAACTGATGTATGGGGCTCGCCTTGCCGTCCCCCAACGTATTTCGGTAGCAGAAAATGTAGTTGCCGAAGGTTGGGAATGAATCATGATACTAAAGAAACAGAAAAACATGAGGTGATTGTGCCAAGTGATTAGGATGAAAAATATTGAAAAATTTCGGGCGAGCTATTAGGGATGACAAAATGGAGTTAAAATGGTGAATTGAGTTTCATCGGCAGACATGGCTTCTCATGATTATAGTCCTAAACCTCAAGCACAATATTAGGTGGACATAATTATCTGATAAATCACGAACGGAAGTAGATTCTTTCCATTAGAGAAGTGATTACTCTCTGAACTATTTTAAGCAACTCTGATACGACTTAGGAGTTAGGAAATAACCTGATTCATTAGAAACAAGTATTGTCTCACGCGCTGTCATAAGCGCACCAACAGTTTAGTTGAGCTAAGATGCCTTTAAAGTCTAAATGCCTCTGCTAGTGATCTCCTTTGTGCTATCTGCTTCT
Source organism: Nepenthes mirabilis (assembly GCA_025585075.1). Taxonomy (NCBI): domain Eukaryota; kingdom Viridiplantae; phylum Streptophyta; class Magnoliopsida; order Caryophyllales; family Nepenthaceae; genus Nepenthes; species Nepenthes mirabilis. The sequence goes on along the minus strand of JAODPA010118918.1, from coordinate 44,308 downwards.
AGAAGTCTCTGGCAGTATGATATTATCTCCTTTGTTTTGGCAAGGATATTGAATCAGTTCTTACTCTTGTATAAGGAGATTGATATATGCTGTTGTGTCGGAACCGGAAGTGAATAAGAAAATGTATCTTTCATTTACCTTTCCCAAACTGTATCAAATTAATCTATAATTTGTAGACTTATTACACCCCCCCCCCCCAAAAAAAAAAGTACTATGTGTAGTCTTCTGTGACCTATATCCATTTTAATTTCTGGATGAGTACGTGTAGAACATGGAACAATAGGTCAAGGTTTGTGGATAGTCTACCTGTAGGGTTAAATTGATTTTCCGTGGTATTTATGTGGGCTTCCTTAAACATGCGCTCTAGGTAGATGGGGGTGTATAACCCCATTAAAATTACACATAAATGACAATGGAATATCGCCATGGAGAAGAGGTTTTGTTTAAGGCATACTTGATTTTCTGAATCTATCATATTTCTATGCCTTCTTATCATATATCATCCATTGACCCCTATAAAATGGTGTAATGAAAGAAAATCATGACAATCTATTTGATATTCTTTAGTTTGATGTTGTCATTATCTCATTCTAATTTTGCCCACCATCCCAAGAATGAATGCTGACAAATAAAGCATGTTAAGTTTATTGTTGTTATCAATTTAAAATTATCATAATGGAGCACTTTCTAGAGCATTTACTGTTGGTAACGGACAGTCTGCAAATAATAATATAAGCTGTGATGCATTTAAATTAATATTGAGATAGCACTTATTAATTGTGAATTTCAGAACTGCACAATATGGGAAATTTAAAATTCTTCTGTGTAGCGGAAAGCATAATTGTCAAAGAAGTAGAAAACAGGTGTTCTTTGACTCTGTATATGTGCAGTATTCTTTATACTGGAAAGATATGAGAACCAGTTTTCCAACATCCTACAGCATAACAAAACAGGTTTTATGGATCTTTCTAAACAAATTAGAGCTTATTTTCCAAGTTTTTGGAATAGAAATGGGATGCACTAGGAAGGAATTATGAATATTTAAAGGTGGCCAAATGCATGAAGCTCCCAACATGGAACGATTTTAATGTTTGGACAAGGCTTACTCTTGAATTAGGCATACTTATATTAAAGTATCTGCCCCAAGCCTTAATGCAGACTCTTTCCATTTCTTTGCAGGTACTGACACTTATTGTCGAAAGACCAATAAACCATACTAGCCTATGAAAATGAATCCCAAAAAAAATACATGGAATAAGTAGAAGAATTGTAGTTGGTTACAAATACATGTCAATAAACAAATATACAACAAAAATTGGAAGCCATGCAGTTTGCTTCTTACAATTTTTCTGTAATATTTATCAACGAATGTAATGTCTTCTATATGTTTCCATGATTGTTAATGAGGGCAAACTCTCTTGATTTTTTTAATAGATTCTCCCAACTTCCCATTTAGGACAAATTTTAAAATCCAAATTAACTGGCTTTGTTTTCTGAAGCTTGAAATAATTAAAATCGTCAAAATATGATGTTCACACAATTTGGGTCATAGTTAAGTGAAAGAAACTAAAACTAAAAGGTAAAACAACTTGCAATAATTCCCAAAATATGAAATAACCATTCGAGAGGCTATATAAAAAATCGTAAAAAAAAGTCTATTTCATCTTTATGACTAATATTTCTCTTCTCATAAAGAGCTTTAACTGGGTGATATGGCTATTTTACAAATCCAGGAGGGTTAGTTGTTCAAAATCTACTTCCACTCTCCCACAAAATTAATAGATTTGTGTTTGTGTAGTGTGTTCTCTTAATATCACTTCTAGCAAGCTGGATCCAGCATTAGCCATAGTTAATTCTTGGTATTATGTTCTTTTTTCATTTCTTTCCCAAAAACCATATCTTCCATTAACCCACATGCATCCTTTTATACATGATCATTTACATTCCCACCTATAAAAATCATCTCCCTCTTGGAATCCCTTGAATCATCTATTCCAATTCCTTCCACAATTGCTCTTTTGACCATTCCCTCAACTCCACATTGTGTGCAGGTGCACTAGTGGTAATTCAAAATTCAAGGAGATATATATANCCACCAGTGGTAATTTAAAATTATTTCTTTTAGACTATTTCTCTTAGATTATTTATTTATTTATTTTTTTACCTGCAGGATTTAGTTCTTTTATTTTTGGGGGTTATTCTCTAGTTTAAATAGTTTGAGTTGTGGCTGTATTTCCTAGTTATAAATATTTTTGCATCATATTTTCAAGGTATTTTGAGAAATTGAATAATTTACTGTCTTAGTTGAGTTAGGAGTCATTTTGAGCATATAATTATTTAGCAGTTATTTAGCTTATTTTCCAGGTTATTGAGTCTACAAATTGAGTTATAATCCAAGTTTCTCATAGAGTTGAAAATGATTGGAAATTTGAGAACCTTTTTTGTTATTGATTGGCAATGTTCTCCACCAATTATGACGTTAATGGTTCATTCTCCTGACATCTCTTTATGGCTTTAATCATCCTTGAATCATTCTACCTTATTACATTTGTTTCCAGCTCTGTATGCAAAATTATGTCAGTTCCCCTCCTGGCCTCACTTTCTAAGTACCGTCATTTGTAGCGTCTGCTTCCATATCCTTAGCTTTCTCTTCCATTCACTTCATCCCTTGCAAGCATCATACGTTGATCGTCCTAATCAGGGTGTTTACCATATCCACAAGCTTAGTGGTAAATATATCATTTCTATGTTCCATTTTCCTGTGTGAATCTTGTTTCCTCGGATAGCTTCTTCGCCCTCACCTGTCCTTTATTTGTGTGCCTTTACTGATTTTTACTACAAGCGGGTGCCATTATTGCAGCCCTTGCACATTTCTCATTATCATTCTGAGATGCTGTGCGATGCAAATGGGCAACATCCCCACAGTAATAGAATTTGGTTTTATATTCCAAAGTGGGATGAACCTTCCCTTGATCCTGCACATAGCAGGAGCTTTATCCACCGGGTGCCCTTTTTCCATGATAAAAAAATCCAAGTTGTACTCTGGTTATTACTACCTTGTGATACTCTCCTTTTCAAACTTGCAACCAGTTGATGCAGGGATAAAATTTGCAATATAAGCTGAGTTAAATTTGACCACAAGGCTAAAAGCCTTGCCCTAATTATTACAGCTCACATGGTCCAAAAGTATTGCTAAGGAAAAAATTTGATTACAATGCTCACAAAATACTGGTAAGAAAAAAATCAATAGCTATTCATTTTTGGAAGGCCTAAATGAACAAAAGGTTCTGGTGAAGATCATTGGTGAACAGGTTCAATTCTATAGCTCAAATTCCATTATTTGGATCACAAGAAGCTTGAAGTCTATGATGTTGGCCAAATTAGTTGTGGATTCTGTAATGAGGACAAGGTTGAGTTATTGGTACTGATCATGATTTTCATTTCATCATTATTATTTTCTATTATGGATGCTTAAGGTTTTGATTTTTTCATTGCCCATTAAAGTTACTAGGGTTCTCTTGCCCAAGATAAAACAAACTTTATGGCTGCATGTTAGAAAGTAAAAACTGTCAATATCTGTTGATAAAGTTGGATGGAATAACATGCTTGAGGATAGTGACAAATTTAGGTGGATTCTCATAAAGTTCATCATTCCTGCTGCATTTTGTGAGACAATACTACTGCTCCACTTACTCTTGCTTCTGTTTATGAGTAATTCTGTTTATGAGTAATTGAGGGAGAAATCTGCAAAGGAAGCTTTGCAGTACTGTGGAATAGGCTCTATTCGCAGGACCTCATTCATACTATGATTAGCAGTTCAGTATCAATTGACAACGAGACAAATTGCTCAACTGGACTGTAGGTGATGTTGATGCTTGTATTCTGTTTGGGAGGCAGCTGAAAATATTTATCAGTTATTCCTCAGTTGTACATAATATAACAAGGTATGAATTTGAAGGAAGGCTTAAGCATCAGCATTGCAATTTAACAGATTGGCAGGGAGTTCTGTGATTGTTTGTGGATTCAGTAAAGGGTAAATGCAAGAAAGCACAAGTAAAAAGAGCTGGTTTAGCAAGAGCTATGCATTATCTTTGTAATTATATTAGTCAAATGCTAAACTTGAATATAAGAAGTGAAGGGTTGGTCCAGTTAGTATTCAACAGTTTCAGATTTACAGCTTGAAATTGGTAGGTTTTGTCTTTTAATTCAAGACAGTGAGTATCGTTATATTAGAGTAGGATACCTTAAAAGTGTTAGGATTATAACTATCAGATGACAGTGAAATAAAATTGTACATTTACCAAATAAAAGAGAACTCTAGCAGCTAATTGATTGAGATTGCATATATTAGAGAAAGACTGGATTACAAGATGTTTCACTTGCCTGACAATTTATCTCTTTATTCTTCTCCTTTATCATGCACAAAGCATGATACTTTTCTTGCCTTGCCTGACTGAATAGTAGTCCTTGCTAGCGATGATCAATAGATTTTGTTGGCACATTGTTGATATATATATTTTTTGTTTTCTTTTATTAACACCACTCCAAACTAACACACGTGGTTGCTCACTGCAACAGGCGACAACATATTTGGATTTGATGCAACTGATTCTGCAAAATCTCTGGACTTTGCTTTTGCCCCTGCGGTGCTATCCAACATCCCATGGGCTGCTGTTCTTGGCAACCATGACCAGGAGGGTACACTTTCAAGGGAAGGAGTTATGAAACATATTGTTACCATGAAGAACGTCTTGTCCCAGTTAAATCCTCCCAAGGTAGATGATATTGATGGATTTGGAAACTACAATCTGGAGGTAGCCGGAGTTGAGGGTTCAGCTTTCCAAAACAAGTCCATTCTTAATCTCTATTTCCTCGATAGTGGTGATTACTCAACGGTTCCTTCCATCCCTGGATATGGTTGGATCAAACCCTCCCAGCAGTCTTGGTTTGAACGAACGTCAAAGAAGCTCAGGGTACTAATATTGAGATTTCCTCTTGGCATTTTCACCTTGAAATTTAGGGGCAATTTGTAATTAATTTTGAAAAGAAAATTTGGAAAAACCTACCCTTTGGCATGCTTTTGAAAAAATCTCTGAATTTTAACTTGTTTAAAAATCCTAGAACTATTTATAAAGAAATTCAATTAGCATTTCAGGAAGTTTTTGGGTGAAAATCCACTACGTAGCTTTTCCCAAAAGTTATGTCAACTTGCTTTTAGTTTTTTTTGAATGCTACCTCAAACAAGGCAGGCATTAAGAAAAATTTTAATGCTGCTAACTTGAAAGAATCTCCTTATTTTACTGTTATAGTTTTTTTCGATGAATGCATTAACATCAAAGTGAGGGTTTTCATTGCAGAGAGCATACATGGCCAAACCAGAACCTCAAAAGGCGCCTGCTCCTGGTCTTGTGTACTTCCATATTCCTTTGCCAGAATATGCAAGTTTTGACTCGTCAAATTTTACTGGTGTAAAACAGGAGGCCATTAGCTCAGCTTCTGTAAATTCTGGTTTTTTCACAACAATGGTAGAAGCAGGGGATGTTAAGGCTGTTTTCACTGGCCATGATCACATAAATGACTTCTGTGGTGAGCTGACTGGTATATATCTTTGCTATGGTGGTGGTTTTGGATACCATGCATATGGGAAGGCTGGATGGGCTAGGAGGGCAAGGGTGGTGGTTGCAAATCTGGAAAAAACGGAGAAAGGGGGTTGGGGAGCAGTTAAATCCATCAAAACCTGGAAACGTCTCGATGATGAACTCCTCAGTGCTATAGATGCTCGGGTCCTCTGGAGCAAGAGCTCTACTGGTAAACTTTTTTCAAAGTATAGATGATGATTTTTGTTATTGTTGATAAAAATAATCTGTATTTTCGATGCATGACGAGTTTCATTCATTATGTGAAGGAAGAGTCCAGTTATATAGTCAAACCTGTATGATCAATAATAGCATGGTGGAGAGGGAATGCTAGTTGAATGGTGAACATATGTAACATAGATTATGTAGATCACAAATGTGTTATCTATTTGCACAATAAATAGTTCATTAAAAGGTGCCAAGATATGATGTTAGAAAAACAAATGCAACACAAACTAGCTGCCTGAAAAAAACTCTTCTAAATTGGGTTCTATGATAGCCTCAGAGCAACAGGGAAGAATGACCGTTGACACAGTACTTGAAAGAAACTGAAACACCACTGCTGAAAAGCTCTCAAATTAAACTCCTCTTTACTAAAAATGATATTATTCCTCCTTCCCAGAGGACCAAAAAGGGCTAAGGGATAAAGTAATCGATTTATCTTTGTAACATTCCTGCTGAAGTTGAACCACTACCAAGCTAATAGATTTGAAATCATTGTGTCAGCTGGTACTAATGGACCCCCAACAAACTCCATGCAGCAGACCAGGCTGCTCTTGAATCTTTACTATGGAGAAAATTTTGATTGTCTCTTGATCCAGTTTACACAATGGCCAACAATCAGCAAGATGAAACCCTTGCCTTTGAAGATTGTCACAACTTCATATTACATTCCCAGGCTGTATCCCAGACCAAAAAAATAAACATTGCTGGAGCGCCATCGTTCATATACTCTTCCCCACTATTCAAAGCACTTCATAATGAGGAGCCACAATCATCTCTGTGATAACCTCTTGAAAAGATCCCATTCGAATTAAAATACGACTCTTCACAGATGTGCCATTTATCCATTGTAATTAACTATTCACCATTGCATTCGGGTTTCCCACAGACTGAATATCTCTGAAATATCCTCCTTTAATACCCTTCCAACCATTGATCAGATAAGCATTTGACATATACCAGAGCCCTTATCCAACTTAATGTACTGAATAAAATATTCCTAGCCTTTGATATGTGCTTACAAGGATCCAACTTAGTAGCTCTATTCAATGCTTTAGGAAACCAGCTAAGATGATAGCAACCATGCTTTGCTTCAATAACAATACTCATGGAAAGCTTTCTTTGTTGCAAGAATTCTCTGTAACTGTTTTCTTAATAATGCTGGAATCCTCAACTCTGAATCCACCTTCTTGAATTGAGATTGTAGTGATATCCTTGCTGACTACATGACATTCCAATGATTTCCCACTGCAGCTCCACAAGAAATCGATTGCTATGTTTTCATTTCTTACCCAAACAGAGGAAGGCATAGGGAACAACAACTCAATCGTGAAAACACTTGATAAAGTACTTTTCACCAACGTTAACATGCCCCCTTTTGAAATATGCTTTTTCCACATCAAGAGTAGCTTCTCCAAATTTCAACTACTTGATCTCACACAGAAACATCTCACACAGCTTGGTTGTCCACTTCCCATCCCTCATGTCTTTTTAAATAATTTACTTGTCACTTCCAAAAGTTGATCTGCTATTGTCTCCTATTTTTGTGGTGTTCTTTTTCATATTCTTTGTTTAATAATCTGGTGATTATTTGAATTCCAATGGAGCTATTTGGGGCAATTCTGATGTATAGAGATTATGACATAGATGTTTGATGGCAATATACAAGAACCAATCGCAAATGGTAAAACAATAATTCCAATTTTGTAACATTAGCAGCACATCTTTGTACAACTTATGATGGAAATTCATTGCACATCAATGATTTTTCAGTCTCATTGACACATCTTGAGTTGTTTGCATGCTGTTTCTTTCAAATATATGGGTTCTGAGTCATAGTTATATCAATTAAAACAGAGACCATATATATATGGGGACTGTGTATGACAGTAAGTATCCTTTGACGTCAGCCAGTGGAATGGACAACAATCTGAAATGGCAACCTGATGCACGAGTGTCCCACATCATGGGTTTTGGGAGGTCTAGATATCCGCAGCCTTACCCATACAAAGTGGCTGTTTCCATGATTACAATATAATGACTGGAATTAATTGTAGTAAATGTTTGTTCAATTTGTTGCTAATAAGGACCACTGTTGATTTTGGACTTCAGAGATGATGATTTATCAGTGTATTTTATTGGCCATGTATAGAAAATTCTAGAACTTGATGCAACCATTATACATAATCTACATTTGTGATCCAACGTAGAAGTGGAGCTAAATGGTCTTGACAGAAGCTCAACAAGGGAAAGATACTCATTTATCCACTGGCCTTTAATGATCGAATCAAATCATTTCAAAATCATTTGCTGCGCAAGTGCTCACCCTACTTGAGGCATTGTTTCCATTTTTTTTTTCCCAGTATCTCATCTATGCTACTCATGGACAATCAGTTTAAACTATAGTATGTATTACCTGATATTTTAGGACCAGTATCAATGACTTTACCGCTCTTCAGATGTAGCTTTTGGTGGGAATTGGATATGTTTACTCCAGTTTATGTCCTACTCCGGTCAATTATGGCTTATTTCAAAATGCATCCTGACAAGCTTGCCTAAGTAACATAGGGTCAAATCATATTGATTTATGTAGTGTCCGCTGATGAATAATGACCGATATATCCTTCTATTGTGATAATATCGTGTTATATATCGGCCCTATTTTCTTACGATTTTTTACTACAATACCAATGCGCATTATCCAATATATTTAATATCAATACTAATATCGATATTTTCATTTATGTTCAAGTTAGTTGGAATTGAGTTCTCGTAAGTAAGTTGGAGTCATATCCAAGTCATGGTATTGTGTTGCATAAAAAATTGTCACCTTGACTATGCTTCGTGTAGGAGGTCTCTGAGCTGAGACAAGTGAAATGGTTGAAGATGATTCATGTCTGATTCACGTAGTGGTATCCACGTCTTGTTCTATGTGGGAATGAATGCTTGGAAATGGGAATGAAAGCTGTATTCCCTTTCTCATGTGCGTCTAGCCAAACCCCATTGCCCGGTTACCAAATTTGGGACTCAAACGTGCTCTATTGTCATTTTATACTGACGGAAGATGTGGATATGGACTTCTTGTATACGAAAATGAGGAAATTGGATTGAACAAAGTGGAGATTGTTTAACCACTACTGATAAACTACGAAATGCCTCTACTGATAATTTCATGTTCACTCATTTTGATTCTCATTCATCTCATTCTCCTAGATTGTATTCTTTGCCCTGTGCTAATTACTGTCAGATGCTTCTGTTTTTACTCTTTACTCCTTTCGGTTTATGGATTGAACAGGGATCCGTAGGAAAAAGCGAATCGACGGTGTTTAAGAGACGGGGCAAAGGCAATAGTATTACTATTATACCTGTTATATTCACAGCCTTGAACTTGCTGTGATGCAGTACGTTATGTATGATCAGTCAATCAATAACCATGCTGCTGTAATGCTTCATCTATGCCATCGAAATCTCTTTGTTATACAGAGTGCTTCGCCATTGAATGGCGTAGAATTTGAAGCTCTATGATGCTGGAGGCTCCTGTACTTGCGACAATTCAATATGACCTACTGCATATTTGTATAGCTACTTGAGTGAGCGTGAGCAACATTGTTAAGGGTCCTCTCATACTCAAAACTGCAAGGGTTTGAGAAGACTCTAACAAGAGTCCAAATGTGGGCACTATCAAAAGCCAACTGTTTGGTCACTGTGCCTGCTTGCTTCAATTTTTGTTTTGAATTTTACGTCAATTTGAGTTAGGCATGATGATTTAAATTTCTAAAATATTTTGGTACGTAGCTTATTTTAAGATAAAAAAAATATATTTTTAAATATTATATATA